>CM024765.1:54347883-54455603 GCA_014218235.1 Colocasia esculenta | reverse complement strand
GTTGAAGCTGAGATCTGAAATTTCTTGCATGGTAAGATGTTGATTTTGGGTATCTCTTGAACACTGTGGGAAGCTTGTGTTTTTGAAGTTTATTTTCATGTCTTTTCTTAGAAGCATGATTATCCGAGTCTTCCGTGAGGCAGAAATCTTCATCTTTCACCAATCTCCTTGTTGTGTCGCGTTGTACGTTTTGGGCATTGGAGTGTTTGTCATTTTTTGTTGCAAGTCTCTTACTATATATAGAAGAGCATAACTTCTTTTGTATGGGGTGTTTGTTCAGGCTGCTCAATTATGCCATGTAATTTCTATTTTGGAGGACATATAAAATCTAGTTTATTATTGCTGTTAAAAAGGATGTGGACCTATTTGATTGGTCCACACGTGAGGACATCCCGTCATTGTGAGTTATCACCCATTCCCATCTACTATGGATCATAGTCTTCGTATTGTCGATTATTTTATTATCGTATTGTCAATCATTGTCTTTATGTTGTTGAATATTTTGTTGTCATTGTCAATCACTATCATCATATTTTTTATCACTCACAATCACACCATCCTATGTCGATTATGCTGCCACCATCGATAATCATGATGTCATTACTATAAGTTGTCATTATTACCATTTGCTAAGGCAAGACATCATTGCCAATCATCCGCCACTGTTATTATCATATGTGTTAAATGTGGATCGATCAGTTCAATTTTATCATCAGGATGTCAGTTCTCAAAAGAAATGGACTAGAAATGGATTTGGGGTGGGAGTAAGGGTGTAAACGATCTAAAATGAGCTGAGTAGTAGTATGCTCAAACTGGGCTCGTGTAATTAAAATCGAGTTTGAACTCGACTTGATACTCATCGAGTATTTACATTTCCATTCATACTCAACTAGGTTCATTTAAGGCACTCGAACTTGGCTTCATAACTACTCATTGACACAAATGAGCTTGAGCTCAAACTCGAAATCGAGCTTGATCCGAGCATTTAAACAAGCTCGAGCTTGCACAAGCCAAAAGGCCGAGGAAAGTATGCACTTGGTCTTGGGCTGGGGTGTAGCAGCCCCTGGATACTTATGCTCGAAAAGCTCCATATCTAAATCCGCATCCGGTGAGTAGATTGAAATTTCGCTAGGGATATCACACACGTGTCCAGTAAGAATATAAAAAATAACCACACTAGTATTAAGATTCATGGCAAGTGCATGATCTCATACACAATTACATAAAATTATATTGTCTCAATATATTAATACATTCCCATAAGAAAACTACAACAGTCTAAGACATACCCCAAGGTGTACAACAAAAGCAGAGCGCACATTACTACAGGTAGTACAAGTTCGCCTTCGAGAAGCACATCAACTACTAAACACTTGAAAATGTAGAGTAAGGGTATGAGCCTCACAAAATCATCATTTCAGTAGGAAAATCCCCCAAAACAACACATAAATTCATGCAAGTAACGCAAGCCGTTTTAGAGAACAATTAACGTACATAATTAAATATAATTCATGACTAATCAAATTAAAGTGCAACTAACAGAAAGGAACCCAATCATTCCCATAATTACATTCTTGAACCATAGCATAGCCCTAACCATAAAATTATTGGGCTAAATTAATTACTAATAAAAAAATTAAACAAAATGTACTAAAGGTCTGGTAACCATCATAGTAAACGAAATTAATTATGGCAACTGTTAAAAACACGAGTTGGAAAGACACAACGGCACCACTCGAATCATGATAATTGGGTAGCTAATCTAGGATCTGATCCGGTCAAAAAAAAAATCACAAGAAATCTCTTTCAATCTCGCAGCCACGGACGGAAGGTCCAATTACGTCTCCACCTCAACAAGTATAAACAAGCTATGGAGAGCAACCAACTCCACATGTAACCTGGTTGGACTGAAGACCCACACCTAGCACACCTCTAGGGGTCCCAGAACCCGTAGAGTAAGGCAAGTAGAAACAAGAGACTAGTTGGGGCCCAGCACGTTTACTAGTGTGTTTGTGCCCCTAACCACAAGTGCATTACAAGACCGAATTGAGAACCAACCACACCACAAGTCGTTACCCACTGTCGTCTTTCTCTTAACCGGACGTACAACTCGACAAACAAGTGAAGGTGTACAAGAAGACAACATAGACCTCTACGGTACACACAGTACTTAGACAAAACTCCAAGTACTAATGTGCTTAGCTCACAGAGAACATGAGGTACCCAGCTAGAGAGGCGTTCCGGATAAGCGTCGGACCACCGAACTCGGCAAACCCCATTTATATTATCAAATCTTTAAACAAAATACAAATAATTACTATTCTCACTGCCACAATATAACATAATCATCGGGCATACAAGTTGGGGTGTTGTTGACTCAAAGGTAAACCCCCAAACTAAAAAAAAAAAACTTGATACACAGAAAGCTATAACTCGTCACAAACCCTGATGCGACACTAACACGTTAGCAAACACTAACACATCCGCAAACTCGGATGCCTCACAAGATGTCCAATCGGTAGAACACAATCTGAGACAGATCGCTCAACTTGTGGCTCTCACACACAGAGTACCCAATAAGGAATGGCCACACATGCCCAAACCATCGACTGAAACCATTCTAAACCATAGAATATGCATAAAACCAATCATTCTATCGTCTGAATCTCATTTCAAACCATTATATTCTCACACATGAAATTCATTTGATCATTCTCAATGAAACACACTTTAATGAATATTCAAATAAATTTTTCTAATAAAATAATGTAAAAAAATAGGACCCTATTGGGTCCACACTGCAACCCGAAGACCCTATGGTCTCAGGAACCAGAACGCAACAAGAGGGAACGTCGTGTTAAGAACACAACGCCCCAAAAAGCTGCGTTTAGCTTGAGAACGCATCAAGAGGAAAGGTTGCTGATAATTGCATAATTTCTTGTGCTAAATTTCACACATGACCGGATAATAACATCATTTGTCCCTAAAAGTTGGTATACTTTGACCTTAATCCCTACCTCACTTAGTATTTGAAATCATCCTTACACATCATTTTGTTTGAGCATATTGGTTAAAGTGGGGTAGGAAGCATATTTAGGCTTTTACCATGATAGATTGATAGTTTTTAATTCAAAATAGTGTTTTGAAAAGAGTATTAATATTTTTTTTTTGCTTTACAGGTATACTCTTGGAAAATGAAGACTTTTGTAAATAAATTCTATACATAAAATTTTTTGGATGCATTGTAGTTTTTAGTTTTAAATAAAGATTAGTGTGTAAATAAATAAATTTATTAGTTAGGTCCTCCTTCTTTTAATCACAAACAGCCACGACCCCCTATCCAAAAGTCTCTTATGTTCTCTCACAAACCACATCTCCCCGCTGTGCATACATGTGAGCCCGTCTGTAACGCTGCTACCCTGAGCACCTCGGGCCCCAAACTTAGCTAGCGATGTCAGAGACAGGGTGAAGACCACGATCCCTTCGCCATCTCCTTCCACTCACCCATCGCAATACCTCTTCGCCCCCTTCCACCATCTCCCCAACAGATGAAAAACTTTGGCAGCTTGGCATCACCCCATCTGTAGAGGCGACGCTGCGTCATAGCCCTTGCCACACTTCTTCACATCTCCATCTCAGGATACCAATGACCATGGAGACGACACCTTCACCTCCTTCTACCATCTTCTTCCCAACGGCTTCTAGATCTCGAGCGGATCTCCATCACCATACCCTCCACTATGGCTGTTCAACGCAACACCCTTGGCCTCACTTCACTCCGTAACCACTTTCTCTCCATGTTTTTAAGATGTTGTTTTCTTCGTGCATCTGGCAGAGAGTAGGCGGGAGATCATAAGAGATGGGCATGCGAGAAGGAAGCTGGGAGGAGCTTCACGAAGGTGCTGTGACATCTATAAAAAGAGATGGAGGCACACCAGTTCGGGGGTTGGCAAGAAGCAGAGGGGAGAGGTTTTTTTTTAGTTTTGTTAGTTTTTTTTTTTCGTTCTTCCTCTTTTCTTAGAGAGCTAGGAGAGAAGTGAGAGTTTTCTGGTTTTTGGGTGGCTGCTCTTCTTGTCCATCCTGGAGGACATCCAGGATTTGGGGTTTTCTATTTTATCTTTTTACATACTGTGGGTTTCGCTCTTTATCTTGCTCTTCTTTTCTCTTGTTGAAGGCTATTCTCCTGTTATTTGATCCTTTGCTATCCCTTAGAGCTGTGAGGGTGGTTTCGACTTTTGATTGTTACTACTATTCTAGAGTTTGAGAGTTCAAGATCTTGTTAGTTCTTTGGAGTTTTCATTTTTTTTTAAGATTGCTGGAGAGGGATTTCTTCAAATTTGTTTGTGATTAAGAGGGGGTGTGTGGTTCATTTCATACTGGTCTATTTTGGCGAGTATCTGCTGTCCAGGCAATCTCAGTGACAAGAAGTCCATCTTCTGCTTCATCTCCATCTTGCTGGAGGATCCTAGCAATGTTGGGGTAGAACTCTTACTGTACACTGGTTTACACTCTAGTGGATGTGCTGATTCCTGTAGTAGCTATTGTGTTAAATGTTTTGTGCTGAGAAGGACTAATGCTAAGCATCAGATATTAGGTGAATGAATTTGCATTTTAGCAATTTTTGAGTTTGAACTTCAGCTGATCTTACTTTAAATTGTGTTTCATTTGTGAAATTAAATTCCAAAATCCTGCGTAGGTTCTACTTCTAGAGCTATGCATTCTTTCTAATCAAAGCAATCAACAATGGTCTAGCATTACCCATTTGCTATTTGTTAGTTCTTTCTAAATTTTAAGCGCATGCACTATTCTCATTAAATTTCTGATAAACTGAGAAATTTGTCTTTATAACCGGGAACAATTGAGCAACATAGCTATTTGCTGGATTGACTTTGAATAGGTTAGATGTAACTGTTAAAAAAAAAAAATTCAAAACATGTCAAAGTAATTTCAATTGAGTCTTAACTTTGTCTCCCTGTGGATACGATCTGGATTCACCATTTTACTAGTTTTATCTTTGTGAGACAATTTTGAGAATGAGAACTGTTTGATTTGTGCAGAACTTCTAACAACGACAGTGCATGAGTTCGTCAGTCCGTTCAGTTGCGACCTGAACGCATCCACCCAACCTGTCACATTCATAGACAGAATGCCCAACTCACAATTTCACCCAGAAAACCTCAAAACTTCTGTGTTTCTTCATTCTATAAACCACTGTAATCAACTACTTCAACAAGAAGCCATCCACAAGTTATAGAGCATTCATTACATGCATTAAACCACACAAAACAATGCAAAGGAGTGGGAGAATTCCCTTAACGAAGCTCGATTGTCATTTTCCATGTTCTAATTGTCTTCCTTACGTGAAAAATGGGCAAAACACCGGCTCCCGAGCTTAAATAGCCGAAAATCTCCTCTGGAAGCCTCTCCTCGGCCGAATAGGGTTGTTTGCCCTATTTGGTCGGGAAATAGAGCTTCAAAACATCAAAATTCAGAACGCGTCGGGGTTTGCCGTTGCATTCAGAATGCGACACATCTGGTTGTCACGTTCATGAACACAACGCCACACTGTAGCCCGACGTGCGCCACGCGTCGCACATGCAGTCGAAGAACCAAAACATGTGGCACTGAGATTGCGACGTAGGTGAAGGTCACATTTTAAACGCGTTGCCCACCCCTTTTGCGTTCTCAAACAGAGAACATGGGTGCTATATGGGCCAAGATTTCCTACCCACAACACCCATAAAACACACTAAAGTCCAAAGCACAGCTCAATGGCCACACATTGGCCCGACAATCACATAAGATGCACTAAACTAGAATCTGGACGACTACGACGTTACGTGGCGACTCCATTTATAAAAGGCTAAGACCATCAAAATTTTTATCATATCCGATATGGGATACAAACTGCAGCATGTGTGGGGGGTGTTGCGATGGGGGTAGGGTGTGGGTGTGATGGATGCACAAGAGATTGGTGGGTGGCAGCGGCAACCAAAGAGCTAGAGCGAGGATGGATGGGCAACGAGTTGGGGGTGGCCAGGCGGGTGCACCAACGATAGGTGGGCGGCAACAACCCCAAAATTGGAGCTCAATTTGGCAACCTTAGAACCAACAATAACCGCCTTGCTGTCACTGATGGCAGCTCTGTTAGACACGGGCGAGGAGTGGGGGGGGGGGGTTCCGCGGTGGTCACTGGAGACTTTGGTGACCGACTGCAGCCTCCCTCGGCCGCGTCGAGCTAGGGTCTATTCAAAGCTCAGTCAATATTTTGGAACTCTAAGGGTAATATTTGGAGCTCAAGATTTACATTTTGGAGTCTTAAGATTTTTTTTTCGGAGTCCAATCGCTGTGGAGTCGTTGCCCACCACCGCCAGAGGTGTCTAATTGCCGCCGATCACCACCCGATGTTGGTTGCCGCTAATCGCCGTCACCGTGCGCCACTCATCGCCACCACATGGCATTCAAGGAGACGCCATCTTGGTTGCCAACTTGCTGCATTTATTGCTATGATAAGTGCAACAAATTTTTCTCGTACCTTATTTGTATGATTTAATTAAAATTAGATTTTATATATACTCTATTTGCATGATTTGTGTATATATACATTGACATTTAATCTTTTACATCTAAGTCTTCATAAATATTTAATATTTTAATAATAATTCTATAAAATAAATAAATAAATTTATATTCTCATATTTATTATAATAAATTCGAGTATATTAACAAGTATCAAATCGAATATATTAACAAATAATTTATCAAATATTTTAACGAACACAGTATTAAATATTTTAGGGAGCGAACATATCTTTATTCAAACTTGACTCGTCTATGTAATGAACTTATTTTTTTATTCAAACTCAACTCTTAACTTAACAAATAAGTTAAGTCGATTTTTTATCCAAACAAACTTTGAAGTACTCATCAAACATCTTTTACCATTTTCCCCTAGGGGTGTCAATGGGCCGGGCCTGGTCTGGCCCAGGCCCAGCCCGGTCTCAAGATAGCCGGCCCAGGCCCGGGGCAAAGCCCGGTTTTCAGAAATATGGCCCAGCCCGGGGGTCAATTTTAAGGCCCGGCCCAAGCCCGCTCCGGCCTGGCCTGGGGCGAGCGCTGTGCGAGGCGGGGGGGGGGGGGGGTGGGGGCGGGGGTGCGGGGAGGCCGAGGCGCGGCGCGGGGAGGCCGAGGCAGGGGGCCAGGGGCGCGGGGAGGCCGAGGCGTGGCGCGGGCGGGGAGGCCGAGGCAGGCTGCCAGAGGCGCGGGGAGGCCGAGGCGGGGGCGCGCGGCGTGCGAGGCAGGGGCGCGCGGCGTGCGAGGCGGGGGTGAGGTCGAGGCGGGGGCGCGGGCAGGGGCGCGGGGAGGCTGAGGCGGGGTGGGGGGAGCGGTGGGCGCGGGCCGGCCGGGCCGGGCTTCCGGGCCGGCCCGGCCCAGTTGACACCCCTATTTTCCCCCTTTTTTACAAGGAGTCAAAGGTGGTTTACACTCCTAGTGGGCCGTGGGGTGTGGTGCAGAAGTATGAGGGACCGATAGCCTTAAAAACCACCTCCAAATCGCACACGGGAACAAAAAGACCACCTCACGCCCGGGGACCATCCAAGATATCGGCGTGCGTACGGGCCGTGTCTTGGTCGTACACCGGCCCACTTTTATCGTCCCCCCGCCCGCGGTTTCCTGCCGTTAAAATTGGCTAAAAATAGTTTAATAAAAAACATTTTTAACATATTTTTTAATACATCAATTAAAAAATATATTATATTTTTTTCTTGAACAAATTAGTTAGAAATTTTTATCAAATATTTAATTTATTTTTTAGTCTCTAACAGAACTATAATTTATTACATTAAATATTATTCTCTATTACAATATATATTAAACTATGTTATAACAAAGACTTCTTTATTACAATTAGATACTCTTAATTAATTTAACTTTTTTTTTTCTTTACAAATAATTATCAATCAATTTTTTTTTTAAAAAATTTAAAAATAAATCTCTCAAAAATAAGAATTGATCGATAATTCTCCATTTCTTTTATAAATGTTGTTAAGTTCCCCTGACAAATAATAACGTGGCATATGTTTATTGGTTGGAGTAAAATTTAGGATATGAAGGTGAAGACAGGAGGAGACCCTAAAGAATGTCTGAAGGTTCCCGTAGCCGGCAGGAACCTTCGTCCGCTCGTGGTCTCCGTCGAGAACTGAGAGGCGCTCTCCCAGGGCGTTGTATTCTCCTCCCCGTGTCTCTTCTGTTCTTCTCTTCTTCTTTTCCCTAGACCTCCCTCCAAAGGTGCCAGCCATTTATCACCATCGCCAGTAGCAGCAGCAGCAGCAGCAAGCGGGTAGCGAGAGGAGGAGGAGGAAATGGAGGGAATCGAACATCGTAGCGTGGTGGTCAACGGCATCCGCATGCACGTCGCGGAGAAGGGGCAGGGCCCCGTGGTTCTCCTCCTCCACGGCTTCCCCGAGGTCTGGTACTCGTGGCGCCACCAGATCGCCGGCCTTGCCTCCCGCGGCTACCGCGCCGTCGCCCCCGACCTCCGCGGCTACGGCGACACCGATGCTCCCGACTCTGTCGACTCGTACACTGTCTTCCACCTCGTCGGCGACCTTGTCGCCCTTATCGACGCCCTCGGCGAGGACAAGGTACGTGTTATCCCTTTCTCTTCGCCCACCTCCGTGGGGGACACCCGATCCTCGACACCTGTCCCCTACACCCCGCCCTGCAGTTATTATTTAATGAGGGGTGGAAAGGGCGGTTTGTGGGTTCTTGTGATCGCGAGGAGTAAATGCGTTCACCCTCTGTATGCTTATGCTGCTGCTGCTTAGGTGTTTGTTGTGGGGCACGACTGGGGGGCGGTTGTGGCGTGGCACCTCTGCATGTTCACGCCGGATAGGGTGCGAGCACTGGTGAACCTGAGCGTCCCCTACCGGCCCCGTGACCCAGAACGGAAGCCGATACAGACGCTGAGGGCCCTCTTCGGTGACGACTACTACGTTTGCCGTTTTCAGGTGCACCAGATAACGCACTTCTCGTGTTTCCTCTCTGTGTCAGTTTCCTTACTCGTGTGAAATCGCTGGGTGATTGGTGACTTCGATTGGTAGCCGACAGGCTTCGCTTTCCGTTCGGTTGATTTAATTGGAGTTGTGTGCACTAAAATTTCTGTCTATAGTCGTGCTATTTATGTTATGTTCATTAATTCTAACTTCTCGAGTGGAAAAGAAACCTAGACTCAGAGGTATATTGCGTTTCTCAGGAAAAAAAAATCCGTAAACCCTAAACGGGCTCTGTCACTTTTTTTTCTCCCACCTCCTTTTGGCACGCAACCAGCACTTTTGTTGTTATCTGGAAATTGGACAGCCCAAGTGAGAGTGGCACACTAACATTCTATTTGACTAACTTCACGCTCTGATTTCACCTACATCAATGTACGGAAGCTTTGATTAAGAGAGTACGAATGATTAATACACATCGTCGACCCCTGTATATACAGTTCTTTTGGCAGATGTGTACTCGATCTCAACTGAAATGTGCTTGGTGTTCCAATAAATTATCTATCATTGCGTTCCCTCGTACAGTGATTTACATGAGATTATACATCATTACGTTCCAAAATGTACACCGATTTACAGAAGCACTCCCTGTTCTTGACAAAAAAGTTTTTTTTTTCTTTACATTTCTATGCCGTTTTATGAAAGAAATTATATTAGCTGCCAGCTTAATGAATCCATGTGCATGTATACCCTTCTTTCATGGCAGAATCAGAAGATATAAATTGGAACCTTATGTCCCCGAAAAAATCATATTTAATCCTTAGAAATAGGACATGACTGTATACCTTCTTATAGACATTTGAATTTTGATCTTTTGGGCCTGTAAGCAAGGATGGCAGAGTCGGGTCGGGTGGCTGGGTCGGCCCCAGTCGATCCCGACCCCGAGTCGGGTCGGAGTCGGGCCGAGTCGGACAGTGGACTTTGCAAACCTAGTCTCGTGGGTGGGTGTCCCCCCCCCCCCCAAGTCGGGTTGCCAGGGACCAACCCGACTCAGAGTCGGCCGACTTTGCCATCCATGCCTATAAGAGGACGCTTATTCTGGTGGAATTTTGATTCTTGCTACAAGGGAATATTCTGGACACATTTGAATAAAGGACAATGGTGCTTAAAGGGCATCTCCATGTCATCTAAGAGAGATACATGCAAATGCACTTCTTGCAATGGAAATTACCCCTAAATTGCATATTAGCACCGACCACTGTTAGCCTTTTTTGTACACAAATTTTAAGTGAAAAACAACCACAGCCGAAATGAGGGTAGCGTTGGGTTCATGTCTTATTAGAAGTACATAAAAAGAATCTGCAAATATTTGTCTTAAAAGATTTAGGTCGTTTATGTGAAGCACTAAAGCCTGTGGGCTTGTTGTGGATTGACATAAAGCACTTGGATTTACATAAAATAGTGAAATCTACATATTAGGTGCAGCCCATATCATAAGCCTTCCCTATTTTTCCAGGAAGAAAATGAGCATGAACCAAAACCAAATTTCACTATCCATGGCTTCCAACTAATTCTATGGTTTACTACACTATGGCAACCTGCACAAATTCTGTTCATAAGGAACAGCATTGACATCTTTCTCAGAAATAGCATTTACAAGAGATGAAATTTGAGTCTTGTATTTTTCTGAAGGATATAGTAACGCAGCAAGATCCTGTGCTCAGCTATAATGAAATTCTCTGTGCATAACTCTCTATACTTCTAGTGGTCTTGATTTGTCTTGCTTTATATTTTCTTTGGGGAACTTTAGGTAGAGCAAGTTGACTGATGCCCTTATTGTCTGGGTGGTCTTGCAATGTAGGCACCAGAAGATGTAAATGCAAAACACCTGTGCAATTAACTTTTCATCATACATAACATTAAAGATTCTATGAAGGAATCTAGGGAGTGTGAAAGTTCTACTTTTGATATGGAATTGTTCCAGGGGTAGGGTGATGGGGAGCTAGAAGCTGAAGCAATGGATTGACCCATTTGGAGCCCATTTGAAGATTTTTTATTTTTCTGTAATTTTTGGTGCAATTTTCGCACTATTTTTAAGTCCAAGGATAGAGTAGTCCAAAAGAGTCAAATTAGAGTCCATTTGATTTTTATTGCGTAATTTTCACTTCTTTATTTGAGTCAAGTCCAATTTGGGTAAGAGTCTGTATTTTTCTTTCTTTAGGTGTTTATTATGTTAAGTCTTGTTAGGGATAGAAATCTGTCTTTAATTAGAAGTCCATTAGGATTGGGACTTGCCCAAACTCTTTAAATACATGTAAACCTTCGTTTTTGAAGAATAGAATAGAATTTTTGAGTTGAGAAAAGCTTGAGCCGCTGCTCTGTTTCTTCCTCCGCGGCGGAGAGACACCCGTGAAGGGTTGGCGCGAAGCCTTGCTGCGAAGGCCAGCTGAGAAGGCTTCATCCCCCACCTTCTACCTCCTCTCCGGTGAGACTCCGGCCATATCTCTCCCTTTTCCCTCCGTGTCCCGCATCAAATTGGTATCAGAGCCGAAATTCCTACGTCGTCGCACGTTGTCTGCATCGCTCCGGCGTAGTTCGTCCAACGCCCGGGTGCTGCTGCACCTGCTGCTGCCGCTCGCGCAAGTCCATCTACAGCCCGGCCATTGTCATCCCGTCGGTCGCTGCGACAGCGCCGCCCCAGCCGGCTTGCGTACACCCTGTTGTACGCCTCTGCAATGCCCGCCGCACACACCCACAACTGCTCTGTCGCGGGACGCCTGCCGTTGCCCGCCGTTCGCGTTGTTCAAGCCCTGACGTTGTTCGCTCGCGCACGCCCGTGCCATCGTAGGGTCCTCCTTCGTTGGCGACCGTCCACGCGGCAAGACCGGCGCGCCTACGCCGTCGCGGGGCCCCGCTCAGGCGACCCCGCCACACGCCCGCGTCCAACCTCGCGCGCCGCCCTGCTCCGTGCGGCCCCCTTCTCCCGCGCTGCCACCTGCCGCCGCTCTCTCTCTCTTCCTCTCTCGGCGACCAGGAGTCGCGCCTCCCCCGCCTGCGCAAGGCGCCGGCGCCTGCCCACGTCACCCAACCCCGCCTTCCCCACAGCACCACGCCGTTCCCCTGCTGCGGCCCTCCTCCAGCACCGCCACACCCAGCACTGCGCCGCCCCGTGCCCTTCTCCAGCGCCCTTGCCATCCCCACCGCAGGGCCACGCCCCCCCCCCCCCCCCATAACCCTTCGCACAGAGCCCCCCCCTCTCGCTCTCTCTCGGCCTCTCCAGAAGAAGAAAAGGAAGGAGAGGAAGGAGGTGGCGTCGCCGGAGCCTCCGCCGCCGGCCCTGCCCTCCGGCACCGCCGCAAGGACCGCTGACCGCCGGTGCCGTCGCCGGCAACCGCCCCATCGCCGCTGCCCTTGTCTCCCTCTCTCTGGCTTCTCCCGTGCGTGGTTAGAGGAAAGAGGGAGGAGAGAAGAAGCCGCCCCTACTTTAAAGTGAACCGGTCAACTCTGTTTGACCCGGTTTGGGCCAGATTGCTACAGTGCCGGCCCGCTACAGTACCCCGGGCGGTGCACTAGCACTGTTATCGCACCGCCAGCACAAAAGCGTCAATCGTGCTCCGATTCACGTGCCGTTTGCGTCGTTGTGATCGTCTCGACGAATTCTAGTCACTCAACGGCCCACGCCCCACAGTCGTCTATCTAATGTCACATCAATTTGGGTAATCTCTTACATGTGCCACATGAATTTTAGTTTTCTCGTTCTTCTACCAAATGAGAAGCCAACAAAAATTATACTCGATGAAGAGAATCAGAACAACTATATTTCTCAGGCTATTGTTGACATTTTGTTGCAAACTGGTGAGATCATTGTTGATGGTGATCAAGCTTTTGTAGAGTTTCACCTAAAATTTTTAGGTAGAACTCTAAAGAGACCAGTTAATTATTTTGATGGAGCTTGGTGCACTATTGATCCCTCGAGATCTTACATTACTTTGGGAAAAGAGTGGTTGGAAGAGCGACATGTTACTTTCGACTCAAACCAGTGCTTCATCCAGCCACCGCATTTAAGAACTAAATTTTGTTTTCTCAAGTATATTTCTCCTGCGGCCAAGCCAGCGCTTCCAGAGAAGACTGTGATTGATGAAAAGTCATTGGAGTTGGTAACTACTACTGAGCGTGTATGTGTGAAGACTACTTTTGTTGAAGTTTGGGATCAAGACCTGTTCGTCGAGTCTGGACTTCATTTGATATGTGATGATGCATTTGAGATAAGTCCATCATTGACTGCTACAATGAACCGCCAGATGTTACCAAAGATCAGTGCAACTATGATATGATAAGGTCAGATCTTGATGCACACATTCTATGCAGACTGCAATTTTTCAGAAGGCTTCTTGGTTTGGATTTTCTTATAGTGGCTTTATTAGAGCATGACTTCATCATTCCCCTGCCACTTGTATGGATATTGCGACACTTTAAAACTCGAGGACGAGTTTTCTCGAACCAGGGGAGAATGATGGGGAGCGAGAAGCTGAAGCAATGGATTGACCCATTTGAACCCATTTGAAGATTTTTATTTTTCTGTAATTTTTGGTGCAATTTTCGCACTATTTTTAAGTCCAAGGATAGAGTAGTCCAAAAGAGTCAAATTAGAGTCCATTTGATTTTTATTGCGTAATTTTCACTTCTTTATTTGAGTCAAGTCCAATTTGGGTAAGAGTCTGTATTTTTCTTTCTTTAGGTGTTTATTATGTTAAGTCTTGTTAGGGATAGAAATCTGTCTTTAATTAGAAGTCCATTAGGATTGGGACTTGCCCAAACTCTTTAAATACATGTAAACCTCCGTTTTTGAAGAATAGAATAGAATTTTTGAGTTGAGAAAAGCGTGAGCCGCTGCTCTGTTTCTTCCTCCGCGACGGAGAGACACCCGCGAAGGGTTGGCGCGAAGCCTTGCCTCGAAGGCCAGCCGAGAAGGCTTCATCCCCCACCTTCTACCACACATACACATGTCCTTGCTGAAGAAGTGAGGCCGGTGAGGATCAGAGGTGATTCATAAATGGACCCATTGTTGGGTTTCATAAGTCTTGCTGTGTCCATCTCGGTAATGAGATGATCCATGTGTGTTTATTTGATGTTTGATGCTGTCCCAATTAAGATTAGGATCAACTAGGATAAGAAGTATACATCTATCTTGGCCTTAAGAAAGGGTGTTAGACATGTACCCTCCATCTAACAACATGACAAGGTCTGTGAGGTTTATCCAAGAACGATAGACTAAATACACAACATCAAAATTGATTTTCATTAGTCTTGGGAACATGATCTAGCAGGTTGCAATCACCATGCTGATTTTATAGATTCTGCAGAAATGACTGCTGTTTTCTTGTAACATATATTGATAAGTTTTTCTTTGAAACACAAATTTGATAGTACTTGGTCATAGTGGACGTCAATGATTATGAAAAGTTAGGGGAATTCAGCGTGTGGAAAGAGGTGGATGATGGATTGATGAAATGACATCAACTAAGGTGAACATTGGAGGACATTATCAAGAAAGACTCGGCACTGGAGTTTAGGTGGAAGTAGAGACGGTCACAAATTGTTTGGAGTTCAGAGTAGAGGCACTGAACATTTCAGGAGGTTACTTGTCACTGTAAAATCACCATTCCTTCTGTTAGACTGCAATTTTCTAGGTGTCACTTTGTGAATTATTTTCTTGGTATTCTAAAGGCTGGGAGAATTTATTTTTCCTAGTGTCATTTTAGATGTGTCTTCTTTACCATCTGAGTCTTGTCAGTGGGAATGGAGGTGGTTTTGTTGTCATCAGGATTCCTTCATGGCATTTTGGCATAAAATACTATGATGACCCCGTCGCGAGCCATACAAGAGAGGGCTCTCCATTTATTCGACAAGTGCTACCTAGTAAGAAGCCCAATGTGGAGTTACCAACGGAGTAGAGCTACCACTGTGTATGATGTTTAGGGTAGGAATGAACTGAATTATCCCATATGTAAATTGGCCCAATCGGGTGAATGTTATTGGGCTATATATGTAGGGTTGTGATCTATAACTTGTGAGGTGTCTTTGGGGACAAATCCATATGGGCTTGGCCTAAAGCAGACAATATCTCACAAGTGCTGGATTGCGTTGTGACAAGTACGACATGTCTAGTACAATATGTGCTGATTTGGTGGCGAATTGGGGAGAAATTGGTGGGCCTATGATGACCCAGTCGTGAACCATGTAGGAGGAGGGCTACCTATTTATTCAAAAAGGGCTACCTGATAGGAAGGCTAGCATAGAGCCGCCAATAGAGTGGAGCTAGCATTACGTATGGGGGTTGGGGTAAGAATGAATTAAATTATCCTATATTGGAAATAGGGAGAATGTTACTAGGTTATATATGTAGGGTTGTGACAATTTTTTGGAGAAAATCGTGTGGACTTAGTCCAAAGTAGATGGTATCTCACAAGGGTTGGATTGGGCTGTAACAAAATTGGCTAGCATTGTGATTATTTTTATTGTCTCCAATAATTCTAAATATCACGGGGAAGAGAAATGAAAGAAGAAAGATCATACTCATGCTAGGCTGTCATTTTTTCTTACTTAAGAGCCATTGGTTCAAGTGCATTAGAAATTTAATTGAGCATAATTGGAAGAAACATGGGCGTTGCCTCCCTTTTACTATTGTCTTTGTAATATTAGATATTAAGCTATTTTAGATAGATCTATGTGGTATTTTATTAATTTTGTTTATTATTTTTATACATTTGACATGTATCCTCTGATTGATGTTACTTTTTTGAGAAGGGCCCCCCAGCATTTAATGCTGTTTTTTTTTTTTTTTTTTTAGTTTTTGTGCACTATTTGTGTGTACAAATGATGTATTTGTGTGCACAAATACATCATTTGTGTGCACAAATTGTAAAAAAAAAAAAAGCATTAAATGCTGGGGGGCCCGCGCCCTCCACGCGGCTCGCGCAGGGGGGCGCGCGGCCCCTTCAGCTCACGCTGGGCTCCCGGCATGCCGGGAGCCTAGCATACTCTACTTTTTTTGCCACTAACCTTGGTCCACTTTCAGTTCCACATGTATCAATGAAGCCTCTACCTCCATATTTAGAAGTGAAAACAAATCTGACCTAATTTTTGTCCTGTGGTGCAAAATAAGGGAAAATTACCTGTATACCTCCTAAATCTATCGAATTATCACTATACCCCTACCTTTATGAATAATACTGTAATACGCCTGAAATCTTTAAGTTGGTGCCAGCGTACCCCTCCCGTGATCCAATCATTACTCTGGTTAAAAAAAAAGGTGGGTTAGAGAGACGTAATACTAACCTGCCCCTAGGGTAAACCTCGATTGACGAATTACTGCTATCTCAAACCTCTCAATCGCTCCCATCTGCCCATGAAACCTTCACCATTTTCTTCCCAAGATACCCCCCATAGAAGGGCTCAACGCATTTAAGCTATTCCTGTGGCGAGCCACCAATAGATGGTGTGGAGTTGTGGGAGGAGGAGATCACATCAGAGATGGCTGACGAAGTTCGTGACAGAGATCACATCGGAGGCGGTGGCGGGGAGCTCGAGGTTTGCAGTGGGCGTGGATGAAAACCTAGCTAACTTTGCCCTTGTAAAAAATCTCTGACGCCAAGTTCTTTTGAAACTACTTCAATCCATAGAGCTCATCGAAGTGGTGCTACTGTTTTGAGAACTCGAAGAGATGTTGCTACACGCAACTTGTGAGCCACCGTCGGAGAAGAATATGATACTCTCCGGCTTATCCCCATGCAGCTGGAGTGACCTCTAAACCGGTGGCATGTTCACCTCAATAACCCCTTCCAATATCTGCACGACCTGTCCCATGGTTGACCTGTAACTCTCGTTGTCCCGATGCACCAGAATGTCACCCTCAACAAGCCATCTCCGCAAGGGTTCGACGACAGCTCCCCTCGACGTCACCACTCTTTGGATGATGCCTACTTCACCAAGAACTTGATCTCTTCCCCGACCTCCACACTGATCTCACTGCCCATGTTTCCGCCCTCTAACTCCCCACTGTCGTCCCCTAATTGCTCCTCCCTCCGGTGGGCCTCTCCCTCCCTGTGGGGTTGTCCATGAGCGAGGTGATGGCTTCCTTTTGGAAACTCCGGCTGAGTAAGGCCAAGTCCGTGTCGGCCTCATGGGGTCTCTAGGTCTCTAATTTGGGCTCCCCGCAGGGGGTGGGTGTGAGGCCGGGATTCTGTAGCCTCCCTGCCACCCCGACTAGCACATTAATGGGAGCTTGCGGCTGGCTATTTGAAGACTGGGGGAAGCTGACAATAGGTGCTAGAGCTATCTCCGAACAGAAAAGTGGCCAGGGAGCATTTCGGCATGTAGTCATAGACGAGTAGTCTCCTTGTGCCCTTAGAAGTTAGAACAAAACCTGTAGAGGTGGACCAGGTTGACTTGCCGGATCATCTCGATGGTGCTCACCCTGTCTGAACTACTTCTCCCTTGGAAGATGCCCGACCTTCTTGACGATGACCTGGGTGGAGTTGGGCATGGTGCCCTTGAACACAGAGCCAAAGTTGTCTCCTTCGAGCTTCTCGGAGAAGTTCTTGGTCACTCGGCAAAGGTCGCCATACCTGAAGGGACGACCTCCATAGGAGTGCCCATGTTAGGACCATCACGCCTAGCACAAACCGTGGCTGCCCCGACGACAACTCCTATGATCTTGTGCTTGCTGTTCTCTGAGTCTGGGAGCTTGGAAGCGGCAAGGTGGAGGTAGAGTGTATCCCCTCCGTCGCCCAGCTACTGCAGATTGGTGAGCTCTCCGAACCACATAAAACACTTGCCATCGTAGGAGAACGCAATAGAGGAGCAATTTCTCAAATGGTAGGACTCACACTCGCCGGCATTGGTTGCCATAGGCATGGACAGCTTGAAATTATCCGGCAATTTGATGTTGACCATCTGGATGAACCTGTTCTGGTCGTCGCCATTAACAGAGGTGCCGTCCCTGGTGCAGAGGGGAGGGGTCTGCCTGGCACATCCACCAGTGAGGTCGCTCAGGTTCCAACTGTCTAGGGATGCCTTGGAGAATCCCTGTAGGCAGCTGCATAAGGGGAGGCTCCTCTCGTTGCAGATGTCGAACGGCATGCCTAGCATGTGAACGGCAGACAGAGGAGTGAGAGAGGAGAGGGGTAGATGATGCAACCGAAGAAAAAAACAACTTAAATAGATGTTGACCGAGGGTAAAACGGTCAACAGATATTGCATGTTACCTCCATTTCCCTTTACCCCAGGGCATGTGGGCTCTGGTTAATAGATTTTGGGGGTATTACGGTATTATCCATAAAGGTAGGGATATAACGGTAATTTGAAGATTTCAAGGGTATATAGATAATTTTTTCCAAAAAGTAATTGGGAAAATTATGCAATGTAGTTCACATGGTTGTTGAGTCTAGCCTAGATATTCTTTATGTAATTGTCTGACTATCCTTCATGATGATACCTTAGGAACCTGGAGCAGCTGAGGCTGAATTTTCTACGCTAGGCTCTAAATTGACTGTCAGGATATTTATGACATATCGCAAACCGGGCCCTCCCATCATACCAAAGGATAAGGGATATGAAGGTGTAAACAAAGGTGATACCTTGCCTCATTGGCTTTCAGAAGAAGACATTAACTATTTTGCAAGCAACTTTGAGAAGTCGGGCTTCACTGGGGGTCTGAACTACTATCGAGTTCTGGATTTGTAAGTATTTCATTTCATTTAACTAATTCAATAGCATGGTACAATTGAATGAAATTTGTGAAGTTGTGCTTGACTGGGGCTCTGAAACATGGTGGTAAAAGCTGGTTGGAACCGGTGTGTTTCCAACAGCAAGGAAAAAGGATGGATCTGGCCAAACCAGTCTTGGAACGGAAACTGGAACTGGCCGAGGTCAATGTGGCATTGGAATATGATGTTTTAAACATTGTTAGAACTACTATTAGCTTATAGAATTGTAAATATGAATTAGCTTTCATTTAACTAATTGAATAGCATACCGCAATTGGATGGCATGTTGGTCAACGCTGAGCATCTGAATTTGCATGTGCCTCTCTTGACAACATATTGCTTCATTTTCTATTTGGTTTATTTGTGATATTATTTTCTTGCTTCCCTAAGGAGACCCCAGAATAATGAGTTTAAGCTTTTATGATAGTCATGGTGATTGTAATGATGGTTCAGCCCTGGTTTCTTGACTTACATATGTTCTTTACCTTTTCGTCACTCCTTTCCGTTGTTTCGCAGTCTGCTGACCATAAAGCAATTATGGACGTTGTTTGGAGGATCGTATACTTTTTGTGCAGAACGCAATGGAGTTAGTTAACTGTGTCATCATCATGCACACAAAAACGTGATATATAAGCGGATATTGATAAACATACAAAAATATAAATTTGTGGATTTAAATATAGCATTCATCGAGGATTTATTGATAATTGAGCATATGAGTTAATGCCACTTTTTTTTTTTTTCTGAAAGAAGGGTTATCTAACCTTTAGTTAAGAAACTGCTCACCCTCGCATTTATCAGTTGCCGTAGGTTTTATTCCACATCTTTTTTAGGTGAATTTGGTTTTAGTGCTAAACAATTAAAACTGAAAACTTTGGATCTCATGGAGCATGTGGGAACTTGAAGCTATTGGCAGAACAGTAGGACTTTCATAATGCTAAGAGCTTCTGTAAAAACAGAACATCTATTGTGCTAAACGTATGATGTGAATCCAGAACCTTATCCCCCTATTTGATTTTTTTTGAAATATTTTTTTTCTTGGGCTATGAACTTAATATTATGTTCTCGAGTCCACAAGATTATTATTGGAATGCATATTACAAGAATGTGGAGGAAATTGTTGAAGGGGAAAGAGAGATTCAAGGGTAGAAAGAGAAAGGAAGAGTTTTGAGGAGGCTCCCAAAGAATGTGGTTCCAGCAGGGCAGGAGGAGAGTGGGAGAGGAGACTTTGGGGGGGGGGGGGGGGTTGGAGAAGGGGTTAGCGTTCTACTGGCGTTTTAGTTTTGGACTAAGCAGCTGGGCTTGGAGGGCTGAATTAATGGCTTGGGCCTTCAAACATGCCAAAACCTTGTTTGAACTGAGCTGGCCTAACCAGGCCTCCGGGGCCAGCACGACGTGGTTGACACCCCTACCTATACCCACTATTAGTTGTAATATTAAAACTAACATTGTCAAATAATGTCAAGTTCTTACCTGAATTCTGATCTAAAAATTTGTACTAATGTTAGGGCGTTCTCTAAAAGCAACATGTTACGTCGGAATCCGGATGGAATGATAAATGAGCAAGAACTAGTTAGGGCTTTCTTCGTAAGCAACACATAGTAGTGGCACCTGATTGTAGTGTCAAATAGGCACAAGCTGTCATGTGGGGTTGGATGAACACAGGTAAAGAAGTTAGTCTAAAAGCATAGGATCCGTCTAGCTACTTAGAATATAGGGACCTTAACATGCAAGGGTTTAAAGTGGTTAAGTTAACGAAAGATAGGAGGGTTAGCATAGCATGTCTACAAAAAACTAAGTGGAATGGATCTAAAGTTAAAGATATTGATGGATATAAATTTTGATATAGGAAATAATAACTCTAGAAATTGTGTAGCTATAATAATAGATAAGACTTAAAAGATAAAGTTGTAGAAGTTAATAGATTGGGGGATAGAATTATTTTTAATGAAACTTATCTTAGGTGATTAGGTGAAGATTCCTTGAATATAGTTAGTGTATATGCATCACAAGCGGGATTAGAAGAGGGAATTAAAAAGTAATTTTGGGAGACTATAATAAATTGATCCAAAATACTTCTAGTGAAGAGAAAAATTTATCGCGCGGGGATCTTAATAGCCATGTGGGTAAAAGTTAATAGAGATATGAGAGGATTCATGGAGAATTTAGTTTGGCGATAGAAATGATATAGTACTACTATTCTTGTTTTGCTATGGCTTATAATCTAACAATGTAATACTTATCTACAAAGAGAGATTAACACTTGGTGGAACACGTAAAAGTCATATCGACTATTTTCTTATTCAAAAGGTTGATAGAGTTTCTTGTAAAGATTGTAAAGTTATCTTTAGAGAGAGTTTTAACCCCACAATATAGGTTGTTAATAATAGATATCCTTATCCCAAATTCAAAAGAAAAAACATCATAAATATGTGCTCTAATATTAAGTAGTGAAATTTGAAAAGTAAAAATTTAAAAACATTTAAAAATCATCTAGTAAAAGAAAAAATTTAAAATTTAGAACAAGAAGTTAATGTAATGTGGAATAATGTTACAAATTGCATAAATAATGTAGCAAAATGACTCTTAGGTAAATCTAAAAGTAAAAGAGATGTAGGAAGAGAGTTTTGGTGGTAGAGTAAGAAAATTGTAGATACTGTAAGAGCAAAAGAGAATGTTTAAAGCTTGGCAAACTAACAAAATAATCAAACTCAAGAAGCTTATAAACTAAGCTAAAAAGAGGGTTAAGAAAATAATTTGTGAAGCTAAATCCTAGATGTTTGAAGAATTGTCTAATAAATTAGGAACCCAAGAGTGTGAAAAAGACATTTAAACTTGCTAAATTAAGAGAAACACAAAGTAGAGATTTAGATCATGTTCTATGGGTAAAGTTCAAAAAGTTTTAGTTAAAGACCTTGAGGTTCAAGAGAGATGACGTAGTTATTTTTAGATATTACTTAATGGAGATTACTTCAAGGATTTCTCTTTAGAAGGGGACCAACCGTCAATAAATTTGATAATTATCTGTATTCTAGGCATATTAAGACATTAGAAATGGGTGAGTTTTAAGAAAAATGAATGTGGGCAAGGTCTTAGGACTAGATGGCATATCTATGAAGTATGGAAAGATTTGGGAAACATTGATGTTAAGTGTTTAACTAAACTTTTTGATAAATTTTGAAGGAACGGAGAATGCTAGAGGAATGGAGGAGAAGTGATGTGGTTCATTTCTATAAAAATAAAGGGACATCTAAAGCTGCAATAGTTATCGTGGAATTAAATTATAAGTCATATTATGTAACTTTGGAAAAGAGTAATCGAGAAACATATTCAATGTATGACTACTACATCAGAAAATCAGCTTGGTTTTATGTTGAGCAGATTTACTACATAAGTTATTTTCTTATTACGTAGTTAATGAAGAAGTATAAGAGATGAGAAGAGATTTATATATGATTTTTCTTAATTTAGAGAAGATGTATGATCGAGTACATAGGGAATTGATTTGGTGGATATTAAGAAAGAAAAGAGTTTCTAAGTATATGTTGACTTGGTTCAGGATTTGTAAGAAGGTGCTACTACTAGTGTGAGAATTATTGTTAGAGAGATTTGTGGATTTTTGATCACTATAGATTGCATTAAGGTTCTACATTAAATTCGTATCTTTTTACTCTAACTATGGATGAGGTAACAAAACAATTGTGTGATGATATCTCTTGGTTTAGTTATTTGCAAATGATATTGTATTAATTGATGAGAGTATTGATGGTTTAAATGTTTAGGAAGTTGGAGGCATCCCTTAAGACATATTGGTATTTGGATAGACCAGGGATAAAGTGAGAATATTCTAAAAAAAGTGAGGATATCCTCAAACTATCCTTGGTCTATCCAAATATCAAACATGCTCTTAGAGTCTAAAGGCTTAAAATCAATAGGAGCAAGTCAAAGTTTATACATTATAATTATAGTAATGAGAGGATGTTACAAGAAGATATAACTCTAATTGATAGACAAAACATTCTTAAAACTAGTAGTTTTCGGTATTTAGGGTCTATCATCTAAGATAGTGGGAAGATTTATGATGATGTATAAGACAAGTTGGCTAAATATAAAATGCATCAAGAGTCCTCTGTGATGGTCGTATACCCATAAAACTTAAAGAGAAGTTTTATAGAATGGTCGCGAGGTCTACTTTGTTATATGGTACTAAGTGTTGGGCAATAGAAAAAGAACACATTAATAAAATATGTGTAGCAGAGATGAAGATGCTAAGATAGATGTGTGGTAGTACTAAGAAAGATAAGATTAAGAATGAATGTTTTCGTAAGGACTTGAGAATAACTCAAATTGATAGTAAAAATGAGAGAAAATAAACTGGGACACGTGCAACGTTACTCTAACTCAGCGTTGGTTAAAAGATGTGATCAAATCTTAGTGGATATTAGTAAAAGAGTTCGGGTAGGACTAAAATGAGATGATGTTTTGTTATTAAGGACATTAACTTATTGGGTGTAAGCATGAATATAACACTTTTTGGCAGAACCAGATTCATATAGTCAACCCCAAATAATGGGACAAGGCTTTGACGATGATGATTAAAACTAACGTTGTTATTTAATACTGCAAATAGCATCTACTGTATCTTAAAACTGTGTACACCAAGCTTCTCAGAGAAACTTGTAGAACTTCTAGTGCCATATCCAGTATGCATCCCATGCGATTACCAAACAGTTAATCATGGTGATTTCATGGCCCTATCTTCAGAAATTGGGAGCTGACCGCACCGTGGACGGGGGTTCAAATCAAAGTTCCTGTCAAGTTCATCGTCGGAGACCTCGATCTAACGTACACCATCCCAGGTGTTCAGGACTATATACACAAGGGCGGCTTCAAGAAAGATGTTCCCCTGCTTGAGGATGTGGTTGTCATGAAAGGAGTTGGACACTTCATCAACCAGGAAAAGGGGCCCGAAATCACCGATCACATTATGACTTCATCAAGCAGTTCTAACTTACAGTCTTGTTCTGCACTGCAGCATTGGAATCCGAACTGGGAACCTTTATAAAACCTACTCGGAAAAAGCTTCGAGATTGAAGTTTACTGGAAGATAAGTACTATAGCTTCTCGTGCTTGTCTTCTCTTATTAGGCAACTTATGTCTGAAGCTGTCAGAGGAAAGCCAGAATTTGAGTTGTCAAGTTTTGCCTGTTTAGGCAGTTCAACTAGAAAACATGGCCAGGGACTCCTCTTAAGCGCTCAACACGTCGGGCAAAATTGTAAAAGGTGGTGGGAAGGAGGAAATAAAGTGAACGAATTATTCTCTGATGCATCTAAATAGCAAAATATTACTCGTTACCCAGTTTGATAACCTGTTAAGGGGGGTTTTAACAGACCTGTTAATTTGAAAATGGTTTGGAAACTAGGAGGACTAATCGGGCTAACAGACTGTTATATTAGACTACCTCATTGGTGGATGAACTTTATCTGGACTGATAACTAATTAATGTAACAATCTAGAAATAAATTAACTTTGACTCTGCAATCTCGGATTGGTAAGTAGGGTGTTGCTTACAATTTGGCCATATGTTCCTAAACACCAATATATTGATTATTTAATGCTATGGTGTGTTTAAACTTCTCATTTCTTGGTAATCTTCATCCACACTAGGGTTAGATATGCAAGCACAGGAAGGACGCGCACACAATAAATTTTTAATAGGGATATTTATGTAAAACCCTTATTATGTCCAAGTTTAAGTGACTAGGGACAACTTACCCAAGAAAAAAGGTCACCAAGGACAAAGATTCTCTTTTTGACAATGAAGGAACTTCTATTGATCTAGCAAACAGCCAATACAAAGTACATAAAAGAGAGAATTGAGCAAGATATACAGAGTAGAAAGAAGGCCTAGAGCTCTAGGAACAATCCACGAAAAACGATCTAACAAGATAACTACGAACCAAGATGTCCATCAACGGAAGGATATCCACAAACAACCACAAGGAACAAACAGCCACCAAACAACTGAAGGAGCCGGGAGATAAATAGCAAGACGAAATCCAGCTCTAGAAAAATAATGTTGCTCAACGAATAGGTAGCAAATAAGGAGGGGCAGCTCGGATGACGCACAGAGCAAGTTAGTGTGTGGAGTAGTCCCATTACATGAGTCTAGCCATCTCTCCAAAACTCTGAAGTAGGAGAAAGGAGGCAGAGAGGAGGCGTGTTGGCTGGGAGGAGAAAGGAGGGCGAAGGGTTGGACGAATGAGGGCAGCGATGGGGGGTCAAAGACGAAGGCGGATGGTAACACGGTGCATGGCTTCGCAAAAGAGAGAGACAAAGGGGGGCAGAGAGAAGGTGGATTGGTAGAAGAGGGCGGTGATGGGGGATTTGAGGCGAAGGCGACGGTAACGCAATGGATGGCTTTACAAAAGAGAGAGAAAAAGGAGAAGAAAATGGAAAGAAAGAAGGGGAGAAAGAAAGGGAGGAGGAGGAAGAAGAAGAAGGGGGGGAGACCACGGGGCGCCGACGAGTTTGCCGAATCTATCGGCGATGGAAACCTCGACAAAGATTTACTTATCTCATATATCATGAATACATTAGGGCATCAGCCGGTCCAACATCTACATCCAGAAGGGGTGATGACAAGTAACCCCATTCGTAATCGGTATCTTTAGAAAGTTCTCCAACATTGCCTTTGACATGTGGAGTCTTGCCACCTCCACTTCCTGGTGCAAATATTAGTAAGGGCCAGGGTAAGGTGTGTTCTCCATTCTTATGGAAGTTTTCGGGTCTCTTTGATGACAAGATAATTTATCTAGTATGACAATGTTCATGTTTGCTCATTTTATATGTAAACCTAAAATTTAATTCGAAATTACAATAAATAGGTAAATAATAACTCAATGATCTTAATATGTGACCTTTTTTTCTCTCTTTAACATTCCTACTTCATTGTCGGCATCTTTTGCTGTTTTTTAAATTCATATGTTCCAATAAAGGCTTGAATCTCATAGCAATGAGAGGTGGTCGCACAAGAAGAGTCTTTAGCAGGACATAATTAGATGAGTGAACAAAGTTTGTTATATGTGATATTTGCAACAAGGGTGTCAATAAGGTGTTGGTATTTCTTATTCTCACATAAGTTGGTCACCAAAATGGCTAATGCTTCTATTTTTTGTTTTTTTTCCTTTTCTCTTTTGAGGTGTAACGCTTCAGTCTTTGGGCTATGTGTTTTCCTAATTAGATTTAAAACGCTTGGTATGTGATTGGAGACATGTTTCAAAGCTTACATATACAATATGTGAGGTTGGACCTTAGTCTTTATTTAGTATATGAGAAAACTAAATATTTTCATTTTTTTACAAGTGATTTCTCAAAAGAACGCGTTCCTTAGTGTTTCACCAATGGGAGAGCACTACACATCCCCTGAGGTAGGATGCCAAGTCTCGACAAATTGTAATTCTATTCTAGTTTCTACTGCACAATAAGAACGCAAGATTTTTTACTATTTGATTTAGTCTACATTTCTAGTTAATATAGAATTTGATGGATCTTAGGCAAGAAAGTGTCTTCTTACACCATCAGGGAGCATCATTTTCTTGCATGATCCATTAGAAGAAGGGCACATACTATGAATACTTGAGGGAAATTTTGTAAATATTACTTGTATATTTTGAACACTATTATGCTTATTCATCTATAATCTTGTATATCTTGAATTGAATGTCATCTTCATCACGTGCCCTTGAGTTTAACCAACGAATTAACTAATAATATAGAAATTACCAAACTTTGCCTATTTGAGATTTTTACTAGTGGTGAATGAAGCTGTGAAATTAATGTATGATGTCTCTATATATAGAAGCCAAAGGGCTTTCTCTGCTGACGAAGGAACGAACTTGCTTATAATTTGCAACCAAATTTAAAATTCTTAGAAGAATTGGAAATAGGTTTTTGCATAAAGTATAGTTAAATTTGCACATGTATTATTAACAATGACTATTGTGTGCAAAAAGGCTATGGAATGGTATTTTGACACCCCTTCTTTGCAGCGAAAAGGAAAACAAATCACTTGAACATGTGCAGAGAGAGCATTCTTTCAACATCACTAACATTTTAGCGTATTTTAGCCCTTAATTTCCAATACATCCCTACAATCTCAATATTTTCCAATAAGTCCCTAAATCCGCTCGTTTTCAAAAATAAGCTCTTATGACATTACGTGCTTATTTAAGAATAATGGAGGACCTTAGGGGAATATTTGGAACTAGGCAATTTTATAGAGATGGAAATGTAAAAAATCTTTTTTTAAAATAACATGCGTGTAAATCACGGTTCGCCCGTGCCGCCCAAACCGGGGCGGCACGGGCGTACCGTACCGTGCCCGGGCGCCTCGGGTCACCCCCAATGGGGGTGACCCGGGTTAATTTTTTTTCATAATTTTTTTATATTAGGTATATTAAAATGATGTAAATGGTGTTCAATTAAGATAAAATTTTAACATAGCTTAATTAAGAGATGATACAAATTATAGTAATTTTAGTTTAATTTTTTAATTATTTTTTATCAAGTAAAAGTTATCTCAAAATTACTAAATCGACTTAATCTCAACATTTAAGGGATCTAATGGTGTCTAATTGAGATGAAATTTCAAACATAAGCT
Source organism: Colocasia esculenta (assembly GCA_014218235.1). Lineage (NCBI taxonomy): Eukaryota > Viridiplantae > Streptophyta > Magnoliopsida > Alismatales > Araceae > Colocasia > Colocasia esculenta. The sequence goes on along the minus strand of CM024765.1, from coordinate 54,428,181 downwards.
AATTAATATGTGACACAAATTTTAATAATTTTAGTTTAAGTTTTTAAATTAATTTTTTGTTAAGTAAAAACTGTCCCAAAAATCATTAGGTCGACCTAATCTCTACATCTATGCATCAATAACTCATAATATTTATATTTTTATAATCAGTACATTTTTCTAGTAATTATGATGACTTATATTTGACTTTATTTTCGAAACCAAATGCCGTCCGTTGAAGTACGCGCACAGAAAATTCGTCGTACCGCAACAAACTCTGTCTGCACTTAAGTGGTTAATTAGTGTCTAATTGAGATAAAATTTCAAACATAAACTAATTAAGAGATGATACAAATTATGTTAATTTTATTAATATCTAAGATTAATTAACATTAATAAATGATAGCCCAATACCATACTCAGAAGTGCGCGCTCCGACAAGGCGACATCAAAAAACTGCAACGAAAATAATTTTGAGAACACCATAATTTTTAGAAAAATATGATGATATCAGAAATGTAAATATCCAGAATTGTTGACGTACGGATTTCGATATTAAGCCGATGCAACTATTTTCCGGGTGATTTTTCACCCAGTGTAAAATAAATTTTAAAATTAAACTAAAATCACCATAATTTGTAAAACTATTACATAGTTTATAGCTAAAATTTCAACACAAATGGACATTATTTGAATGGGTTTACAAGGTACATAATGAGTTTCAACACAACATGTCATTTTCTACTGTATCTCAACGGTACGGTACGGTTCGATACGTACCGTACCACGAAAAATACGGTACGGTCGATCCGGTCGATACGGCGAACCTTGGTGTAAATACGAACATTTGTAGGAAGAATAAGTCCGTAATCTTAGTGTAAAAAGGGTATATATCTAAAAATCAGTTTTGAATCAGATGCGGCGTGTAAAGTTATTGTGATTTCTCTTCTGGCCAAATATCCCGAACGTTTTCTAGCAACATCTCGTTACTATTTTCCATGAACTGATCCCCTAACTAAGAACCTGTAAAAGAAAATGTCGCTTATTCTAATTAGTAGGGAGTATAAAGGCAATCATTGCGGTAAGGAAAAAATAATTATTATGTTCTTTAGTTGTATTAGATTAAAGGTCAGCATGAATGTTTTTTATGGTCTCCTACACAGTCTAACTCACAGTACAAAAAATTGGTGGATAGATCTTTTCCCTTGAAAAAATAAATGGACATCTTGTGTGGGAAAACGACAGTCTGAGATAGTCATTTCTTAGGTTCTACGTACCCAAGATGTCAATGTGGAGTCTTACTTATCATTTTGAGATGATGAAAATGTTGGCCGAGAACAATTTAGTGGAATAGGATTAGAGTCTTGTCATTTAAACTTAATGGATGAGGACTCTTTCAATCTCTTTTACTTCCAGCTAGCATCGTCATCCTAACTTACTCCATTGCAACTATAAGTCAATTCATATAAGTGATGATACTTGTAATCTGATACTAATATCTTTTATGATATTTTCTCACTCTATATTACATGCATAGGAAGATGTTCATATATTGTGATATCCATAGGGTGTAATAAGGATTAGGATCATGATGAGATCATGATAATGTGATATCTCATTTTAAACACAGATCTTAAATATTCTTGATCATAAGTACTCAAAAAAGATATCGAGATAATCGGACAGACTAGTGTGCCATATACATGTCCATATGATGGAGGTATCTGGTCTCATAACTGTTGTGTGGAGACACTAGAGATATATTGTATATGCTCATTGGAGAATGAATTTACTAAATGATCCGCTCTCGAACTGTTGTATGGTTGATGATATCTGATTGTTGGACACTATCTATGGTCCTAATTGTGTAACTGGTCCTTAGACTTGAGACACCATGATGTCTTATTTGAGTACTCTATTTTTGACACTAGACTTATCGATCTGGAAGTTTCAGATCTAGTACAATCGTTATTGGGAATGATAGCCAGCCTTGTGAAGGTAATTATGTGTCAATAAAAAGATCATCCACTTTCAATATCATGAGAGACATATCTTGTGTGTTCTTACTTGGACAAATCCCTGACCAGAGTCAATCAGATTGAGAGAGAAGGAGTTCTTCAGAAAAATCTAATAAGGGTGATAATCGGATAGGTTCTGTATAGGCTTGACTGTACCATGCTTAATATACGGTCTCTGGATATTAGATGGCTGAGGGACCATAGGTACACACAGGGACGGATCTAGAGACAAACCAGGGGTCATGTGACCCCACTGGATTTTTAAAACCCTATTGATGTGTTTAAAATTTTCCATTAAATTGGTTTGGTTGGAAAATTTTCTAAGGGAGTGACCCCACTGGAAAAATTCCTGGGTCCGTCTATGGGTACACAGTAACTGAGGACAGAAATGTCCCATGGATTAGATCTTCCTGTATCGTATGGTTATAATCGATGAATTGGATGAATTAATATAGAGAAAATAATTCACTAAGTCAGAAGGAGTTCTACGTCAGAGGGGTTCTAACGGATGCAGCTCACAGCCAACTCAGTATGGGTCTAGAGGGTCACACACATAAGCTGGATGATGCGACGATAATAGAAGATTGGATAAGAGTTATCCAATATAACTTCTCTCACCCGGATAGTCAGACAGTCAAAGTGTGGTAAACGACAGTATCAACTATCGTCGTCACGAACTATTCGTGACGACGATCTGTCATCATTAACACTTTGAGTTCGACTGGATCTTAGCTGCCAGTTGAGTCATGTTGATGACAGGATCGATTGTCATTAACTCATGTTGATAGCATGATTGACAGTCATAACACAAGGGTTGACAACGAGATAGTCTGACATAAATATTTACGGCGAGATCGACTGACACTGACGTTCATATTGACGTCAAGTTAGACTGTCATCAACATATGTTACGCCAAAGTTGATTTTCGTTAGATGGTCTTTACAATAATCTTGACGACATATTGTATTGACGTCAACACAGGTATGAACCAATGTCCATTTAGCCGTACACAATATGGCATACATCCCCCTCCGTGCGGTGGGTGGGTGAAACCCTTCTATTTAAGGAGATGGCTCCAAAAAACTCCATGGGCTAGGAGTTTTAGATCCTCTCGACTCCCTCCTTGTTTAACTTTCTCGTTTGGCCCTCTGTTGTGAGAGAGAGAGAGGAGGGAGCAAGAGGGTTAAACCCTCTTTGCTCTGGCTGTTGCATCTTGGAGGTGCAAGAGGGGAGCACGTCGATGTGGTGGAGAGCTCGACGAGGAGGAGGAGTCGCCGGTCGCTACTATATATGTGGATACGCTAGGGAGTAGTTCATGAGATCTTCTTCTATTCAGCGGACCAAGTTCTGCATGTCAGGAGATCTACAACTCCCCTAAGTGAGAATGTCTCATCATCGGATGGATTGCATGGAGTTTCATGCCTCGGCATCATCCTTATCCAATAACAAGTGCTTGAGAATCGTTTTTTTTAACACACTTCCGCGGCATGCCTCCATGATGATTCCCAACATCCACCGTGTTCGACACTTTGGGACAAGAATCGACCAACAACCAATCAATCGAGGAGAGGTAATCTCCCTACACAGAAGGTAAAACACACATGCATACAATGTTTTCGCGAAAGCGAACGAACAAGAAGGCCTTCAATTCGGTGTCCCAAGCACATATTGCATGTTTGACCACCGAACGCATCAAATGACAATATGGCTAAGACCTTATTTCCAATTCCACTTCCACACCATTTGCACAACAAGAGTATTACAATAAAGGAATGTATTATGAGAATGAAGTCTGTTGAGAAACACGCAAGAGTTATTGTTCCAAACCTCACCTTGTTCCAAAAGCTTGAAAAAAAAGTATGGTTCATGTTGTTGGATGATGAGGATGCGTTGGGCCAGATTTTTAATGGCGGATGTAAAAAAAAAATTTCTGTGAGATCACTCCAATGAGTATGATACATTTATAGATTTATTTTGAAATTTAGTGCGGTCACCTTATTTAAAAAATTTCTAACTAGAGATAATATAATAGGAAATTTTGAATCTTTAATAAAATTTAAAAATTCATAAGATCAAGTGCCTAGGGGGGTGGCAATGGCCAGCCTGGGTTAGCCTGGGTCCAGTCCAGTCTCTAATCGATCGGCCCGGACCCGGCCCGGCCCGAAACGAGGCCCGATTTTAAAAACCCGAACCGACTCGGGGCAATTATGTAAATCCGGCCCGATTTTACCTTTTAATATATTTTATTTATTTTTATAATAAATTTATATTCATTGAATCAAAAATAATATGAAATAAATATTAGACTAATATAGATAAACTTATTTTTAGTTATTACAATATAAAATAAATATTAAGTTATTAAACATAACTCCACAACATAATTTTCAATTCAAAGTTTAGAATATTAAAATTACCATCGCGTCATTTTTTTTTAATACTGGCCACCGGACCGCCTAGGCCGGGCCCGACCCAATCTTACGGCGGGTCGGACTCAAAATTTAAAGAGATTAAAATATCCGACCCAACTCATAAAAATCGAGGTCGAGCCACCGAACTTTCGAGCCGACCTGATCCAATTGACACTCCTAACATGACCCCACTAGATATTTGTAGGTCCGCTTATGTCTCAACAGGTCTAGGCGTGCAAGCGAATGGGGCTGCAACAAATCTATCTGAATATTATCTGGATCTACTTTTCATCCGTATCGGATATTTATCCGATTACGAACCATCCGATAGTCGTTTCGTTTAAGCCGTTGCATATTACATCCAAGGTATGGTTAGAACTAGGGTGTTTGGTTTACATTTTTTACCTCTCTTTTCTCTAAATTTTAAAAAGAGAGAGATCAAATACAAAAGACATGTTGGTAAGCAAATTTTTTTTTAGGAAAATTTTTTTGTCCTTTGTAAATCTCTTTCAGAAAAAAAACAAGTGCCAACTTGTTTTATTTTAAAAACACAAAATCTTCCCACAAACCCCCCCCCCCCCCCCCAAACCCAACCGGTACCGTCACCCCCGCTGCGGCCTCCCCTCCCCTCCCCCGCCGGCCACCCACCCCCCCGCCGGCGACCCCCCCACACCCGCCACCCCCCCTCCGGCCAGCCCCCCCCCCCCCGCAGGAATCTCTCCCCCTCTCCCGCCCTGCTCTGCCCCCTCCCGCGCCCCCCTGCACCCCGCTCCCGCCGCCCTGCACCCTCCCTCCTCCGGCGCCCCCCTCCCCTCCCCCGTTGGGATCCCCCCCCCCGGCCCCCCCTCCCCCCCTCCCCCCGCTGGGATCCCCCCTCCAGCGCCCCTCCCTCCCCCCCCCGCCGCTCTGCCCCCCTCCCCCCTGCCGCAGCCCCCTGCCTTCCCCCCCTCAGCCCGGGGCCCGCTGCACACGCACCCCCCCCCCCCCCCCCAGCCCGACGGCCCCCTGCCTTCCCCCCCTTCCCAGCCCGGCGGCCCCTACCGCCCCCCTGCCTCCCCCCCCCCACCACCCACCCCCCCAGCCCGGCCCCTGCCTTCCCCCCCAAGCCTGGTAGCCCCCTGCCTTCCCCCCAAGCCCGGCGGCCCCTGCCGCCCCCCCCCCCCCCCCCCCCCCCCCAGCCCGTGGGCGGCTCCCTGCCTCCCCCACCCACCCACCCAGCCTCGCCGGAACCCCCTGGAACCAACCCCACTTCCGGCCGAACACCACTCATCCACCGCCCAAATCCAAACATACCAACATAATTTTTAAAAATTTAGATATTTTTACCAAACAGACACAACGTTGTCATAATTTAAATTTAAAATTAAAAACGAATTTAACATAATTTTTAGGTAGAAATAATTTTTTGTTTTAAATTACTCCCAACACCCATTATTTTCTTTTTTGGTTAGGGTTTTAGTGGGAAATTGGGAATGGGAGGGAAATACCCAATCCAAAAGAGCCAAAACCCATTCGGCCGCTTCCGCACGCAGGGACTCCCCCCTCCTCAGCTCCACCTTCACGCCGGTGGTCCTCCTCCGCACAGCGCCGCCTCCGCCTTGACTCCCCGTCCCCCTCCACCGCAGCCGCCTCCGCCTCTACTTCTCACAGGTACCAGCCGCCAGCCGTCATCTCCAGCGTGGCCGGCCGCCCTCTTCCTGCCGATCCGGCGCCGGCGCCGCCTCTGCCTCCACCACAGCTGCAGGTATGCTTCTGGTCTTATGCGGTCCATCCAGGAGGCCCCTCATGGGACATGGCAAAATCAAGGTTTCAAATGACATTTGCATTTCTGTAAAATGCATGTTTAATTTTTAAAGTTTTCCTTGATCCCTACTCTTCTATGAGATCATATTTTTAATATATCTTTGCGGAGACTTTTAATCTATATATGCATGTGTAAATACTCATAAGCTATAGACCACATGTTTCCTAGTTTCTTGCGTTTGGTGTTTTGTGTCTCCAATTGACATGTTTGTGTAAGCAGACATGTCAATGTCCGCCACATACCGGCATTCCGCATCATGTGGATGGATGGCCATCAATGTGAAATGTTTATGTCCAGCAGCCAGTAAAAGCGAAGATGGACTTTTACTTTTCCTCCTCTTTAATCGTTAAACCACTACTGCTGCATAAGCAGTGTGATTCAGCCTACACACAGCCCTGGATATAAACCAAAAGGATACTTACCTTAAACTCCCAATTTTCACCGGGTGTCATGATCTGCTATATTCCTCTATATCGGAGAAACAGAGACTGTCTAGGTTTATTAAATTATTGTCTTCAAATGTATCCGGATACTATCCATATCCGCTCCGTATCCAAAAGATATTCGCCTAAAAGATCTGCTCTGTATTCGATTTCTATCGGAGCGGTTACGGATTATTTGGATAACTAATTGGAGTAGATGTGGAATTGCTTGATCCCATATCCGCTCCGTTTGCAGCCCTACAAACGGACCCAGGTGTGCGCCTGGGCTGCCTTAGCGGCGCCTGGGGCGCCTTTTTAAACCTTTAAGAAGCGGACCCTTTTTAAGCGCCTTTGCGCTTAAGCAGCACCTAGGCTACTGCCTTGACAACTATGGGCGACTGAGGTGTCCAAGGGATTTCCTCAAGCCTCAAACACCTAGGTGATGGCCTAGGGTGTTTGAGGTGGCAATTATTAAAAAAAACAAAAAGGTAGCGCAGCACCTAGGTGACTGCCTTGACAACTATGGGCGACTGAGGTGTCCAAGGGATTTTCTCAAGCCTCAAACACCTAGGTGATGGCCTAGGGTGTTTGAGGTGGGAATTATTAAGGAAAAACAAAAAATATATATTTCTGCCTACATTTATTCGTTCAACCCTGCCAAGCCTAATTTTGGGGGGCTGTGTGAGAAGTGGGCCAAGATGAATGCCTTGGCAGCCTGGTCAACCACCAAGATTGCCTAACGATTTTGGGGCAATGCGGGCACCTTGCCTAGGCAATCGCCTTGACCACTTTTGATAACATAGTATGCTACTTCTTGTAGTCTAATATGCTGGAAAGCTTCAAGACCATTCCGTCTGAAACAATGATGGTCTGTTGATCACTGGATCTAGTCGCTGCATTCCATCTGGACTGATGATGTATATCTATCAATATAACTGAGGCCTTAGATGTAGGCTCATGCCTGGCTTCTTCTAATTATGTAGCCTGTTTGTTGGTCGCCTCAGAACTAGGATGGTGGAGATTGCTGCTATCCTTCAGAGTTTCGAAGGTAATTCAGTATGAATGGAGTTTGTGGTATTTGTGCACAAAGAAAGGATAAAAATTTGTATAAATACTCTTTTAGTAGTAGCGGCGAAGAAAGAAGATTAAATATGAAGATCAGTTATTTATAGCCAGGGCATTTGTGCTTCATGATATGTTTGCGTTTAGGTTTGTTTCTGTTTAGAACTACTAGAGCTAACAGCTGGCAATCTGATGACATTTTCAGGCCTGAAGACCAAAGCAAACTAAAGTAGTGGACTGAGAAATATCATCAACAATCATGGATGGTATGATCCATTTCTTCCTTCATCTATTTTTCAGGGTTTCTCTATGAACAGTTGAATTATCTGTTTGCATAATGTATGATGTTTCGTAACAGCGCAAGGGATAAAATAATCTCAATAAACAGCTAAATTTCATGGCATCTTGATAAATGAAAAATATGAATAGAGTAATATGAACTTTTCTGTTATCTTGTTAATGTTCTCTTATTTTGAATTCCAGCTGTTTAGATGTCCATTTGGTGACCTAGATGTGATAAAATCTTTGATTGATTTCTTGTCATTATTTTGACTAAGTAATTAATTCTAAGTGCAGGTTTTATGACCTAAAATTATTAGGCAATTCATCTCCTTAATATTAGTATCTGGTCCTTTTAGAAGGTTGTAGATTTCTAATTCTGAAATTGCACTTTCTGCCCTGTGAGACTTGGCCAATCTATTCATTGTGAGAGATCAAAATCCAGCTCTGTTTTAACTTTTTAGAGCTTTCAAATCACAGTTTTCAGTTGATTAAATCTTTCAAATACAGATTTTAATTTACCAGATTTGTGTAATCTTGATATTTGCTAGATACAATTTCATATTTTAAGTATTTTTCAATTTTCCTGCAATCAATTTTTAAACATTTTTGGGTTGACTTTTACAAAGTTTTCCAAATTTTGTTTTCAGAACATTTGTCATCCTTTTTTTAGATTCTTTGCTTCTGATTTTTCAAAATTTTTCTTATGCATTATAATTTTCATAGTTTTAGGTAGAATGTTCAATTATGAAGTCGTCGTCATCATCGTCATCAGAGCCTTATCCCATTATTTGGGGTTGGCTACATGAATCCTTTTCCGCCAAAGATTTCTATCAAGTGCTATATTTGTGTTTAAACCCAAGAAGTCCAAGTCCTTCCTAATAACATCGTATCATCTCAGTCTTCTTTAATAAAATGGTTATATCTTGTTGGGTGAAATTTCTAGCTATAATTGGCAGTTGAGTTATTTGGAAACGGTAATAATAGTATATGTAGCATAAAGTGAAAAAAGAGAGAGTACTTTTGAAATTAAATCATGTTACAGTTGATGCTGTTAACAGGTATGTGATAGGATGGATAGGAAATTAACTTTTATTGTTGGCTTGGATGCAAATTTTACAACAATGTCCAATGGACTAAAATTAAGCTAGAGGTCATAATCTGGAACATACCTCAATTCTCCAAGATATTTGTTTACTCGAATCTGAGTCAGCTTAAATTCCACATGCAAGCTCATAACCAAAAGGGCTCCAGTTGGCATGAAGTCACTCGTTTGGCATGTAGTTTTGGTGTTTTGCTAAAGTTTTAGTGGTTTTCTTGTAAATAAACAACTTACTTTCAAAAGAACCATTGGACTTCCTTACTGCTGGTTTGTTCATATTCCCATTTATTGTCTTATTACTATTTTGTTAATGTTTGTCATTTTTTCTATTTTATTGTTTTCTTACACATATATGTGTTAAATATTTGTTACTAGCACTTTTGCATTCATTATACATAGTAGAAAATATAGAGTAGTAGGTACTTGTCACATAAGCTAGGCTTTACTTAGGTGCCTCGCCTCGCTATCTAAGTAATAAGGCAGTGGGCCAAAGTCCCACACTGTCACTGTCTTGGTTGCCTTAAGAACCATGCCTTCAATAGATTTTGTGAGTTTCATTACCTTTCCAAGCCTTCCACATTAGAAAAAATTATGCCACCTTTGGCATCTTGTTCTTATGGTCAACCCTTCACTGTGAGAATCAGTGCACTTGTGTGGAAAATTGGAACCAGGGACCCACCTTTAACTGATTTCTTGTCAGACCTTTAGAAGAAAAACATATCGGATAGTTTATCCTGAAGACTAGCACCGGTATGTATACCCTTGGCTGGACTAACTATCTATGACTCTTTGGAGATATTTCTATATTCCTTTTCAATCCTGAAATGTCAGGTCAATCTGGGGAATTGCTGTCTGACCACTTTAGAGGAAGGAAATAGCACCCTAAAAAAGGACAGTCAGCTCTGTCCAGAAATTTGATATGAGATGCTGTCATTTATTCATCAGTTTGGCTGTCAAGTTTGAAATCCGTTGTTACTTGTTTTACCTCATTGATAATAGACTTGGGTGGTGGCATATTCCTTCACCACATGCCACATGGTGTATTGTTATTACCAGATTGCTGCACTTTTACCATCTGGAGGATGTATGCAATTTTCCTACTGTTCTGTTAATCCAAGCATGTATAGCTGCACCTAATGAATCTGTAAGCTTCTAAATAAACTGAAGGTTGATATGTGTGGTTAGGGAAGGTGAGCTTCATTTCTTTTATGCTGGGTGCAAGTATTTCCATGTGGGGGACTTTGTAGAATCACTGCGGCAGGACTGGAGGGAGAGGGTTGGGAAAGAGGAAGCTGGGACTGTTAAGATTTCATCTCCACTCTCTTTTCTGCTGCTTTACCGTCTACATTGGACTGCTAAGGAGATGCTGATATACTGTAGGAAACTATTGAAAAATCTGTTGCAACTGCATTTTTATTTTTTTCAGTTGCTAAATGTAACTTTGATGAAAATAACTACATGTTAGGGAATGCTCATTCTTTGGAAAATATGTATTTATACTGGTTATTTTAAATCTTTATCTGGATTTTGATTCTTAAATATATGGGTGTTACATGAGTTTTAAGTTCATTATTGAATGTAGCAGATCTCATAGCTGGCACATTTTTCAACATTGAGAAAAGTAGTCTCTTTTATTTAAACTGGATGCCATCTGTTAACTGTTTGATGGTGGTGAATCTTAGTTGACTCACAACCAACGATGGAAGAAACAATTCTTGTTGGAGATGATCTCATGCTTGGGCCACCATCGCCTCTCATACCAACAGAGATTGCATCTCATGTTCTAGAAGGTGTTGACTTGTGTGATGGAATATTGAGAAATCTCTTCCTCTGTAAGTATCACATGCCTCATCTGTTGCCACATTGGATATATTGCCTTCCATGGCATAGGTTTGGGAGACTTCTGTTACATGGTGAAACTTTAAGCAATCACTTTTTCAATAGCTATATGCATTAGTTTCGGGATATTACTTATATAAGGTAGGACTCTAAGTCTCAATATTCTAGGTTTGCAGGTCAATGATGTTGAGCCATTTTGTCAAGATGAAATTGTGCTGTATCGTCAATGTGCTGAAAAACGGGTAAGATATTCTTTTTTTCTTCTGTCCTTTTTCTACTTGAGTTTTATTTGCTCTTCTTTCTCTTTTTTATTATTTTTATTTTTGCATCCCAGGGTGGGATGGGGGTGGAGGATTGGTGTTGGGATGAAAATGCAAGATGCATCGAACACAGATTAAAGTGCCTAGATTTACTGATTTGCCTTTTATTCATTTTATCAAGAATCTTGCTTTGCTGTTTACTTGGTTTAGATGTATGATTGGAGTGGCATTTGAAAAGAAGGATGTGGGGAATGAGCCGATTTTCCCAATCACAGCCTCTATTTTTTTGAAGGCAACTAAAAGGCCACTACTCAATGCAAAGATAAACATAGTAAAAAGTGCACGAAAAGAAGACTCAAACAAAGGATGAAAATACTAAATTTTAGAAGATAAGGGAAAAGTAGAAGATCCTAGATTGTAGGAAGATGTGCAAAAGAAAAGAGATCACAGCCTTTATTTTGGATCTCCTCTATATATTTTGTTGGGTTTCAGTGACAGTATGCTTTCTGATAGTTATCTTGTTCTAACTATATATTTTAGTGCAAAATCTGATTCTAGGATAAGTTGTTGAGGCAAAGACTCCAAGATAGTGAGTACAAGTTGGGCTTGTCAATGCCCTTGGACGAAGCAAACGAAAGAGCTTCTCAACTTCAAACTGAAGTCGTGTCCCTTGAAAGGTTCTATACTTTCTTAGTTGTCTGCCATTCTATACTGATGAAACTAGTGCTAAAATTTATTTGTAACATTTTAGCTTTACAGGGATTACTGATCATGTTTTTTTACATGTATGGATAGATGTAGTTATTGTGCTTTAACATCGCATGTGGAAAATTTCATTATCTTTAATTTTGGTTGTGAAGGCGGATGATTCTTGCAAGTGGAATCGAAGGCATGGAAGGATTTCGCCAGAGGTGGAGCTTGCATGGACGCCTTGAGGACACCAGGTACAATTTCTATTCCTTTGGTTATTTTGGAGTTGGGTTTTTTGGAGTCTCGTCTTTTTATTTAGGCCATGTAAAAACCTTTTACTATACTGAGATCTTCTTTGGTCTTTTAAATTTCTTACTCTTCTAGAATATTCCACACATAAATATGTTTTGATTCAATGACTCCTGATGGGTTTGGCTTCTCAAAGCTTGGCCTCCAGACTCAGATCTAAAGAAAAAACTACACTTTTGCATGCCATTTCCTTGAAAGCTTTTGAATATGGTTTTATGTTGGTATTGCATCATGAGATCAACCTTCTCATTATCTATGACCACTTTTTCTATGTTCAATCTTATTGCTTCTCAATAAAGTTGAAGTAATAACGTCTATTTGTTCTACAGTTAACCTTACACTGGACTCCATTCGTTATTGATTCCCCCTGTAGGAAGAGATTGGAGTCATTGACTAAAGGGATTGCAAGTAGGAAAAAGGAAGAGCCACAAAGAGCTGGAAACAATCCAAGTTCGAAAAGGTGGTTTTTCTGGTAGAATCACAAATTATATGGCAAATATGAGGCTGATTATGTTCTTACGAAACCAATGTTTGTCATGTTGAGTGTCATGTATATAACTTCCTCCTCGGTACATATTTATGGTGCGATGGCAACATGCAAAGCAGACTTGTTTTGTAGGCGGAAGATTATGAATGCTGTCCCCGCTTTAAGATCCTCCTGCGTCAGTTGACAAAGGTTTGCTAATTTATGCAGTTTGCTGGTATCACCGATCAGCAACCATCACAAGTATAAATCTGTGTGTGCCTAAGCAAGAGATATCATTCTCGTCTTTGATAATACTCGCGGATCAGCTACTTTTTCTCTTCTCTTCCCGTAAATTCTACGGGTGTTTTTCGTGGTGTTTGAAGCCTGGTAGATTGTTCCCAAGTTGAGGATGCAAGGTTTCTTGTTCAAAGGAGTGTGTGCCACGGGAAGGCTTCGGTATCAGATCATCGCGTAGTAAAATGGTTGTGAAGTATTATGAGCAGGAGCACTTGGCTTGCAGCGGAGGACTAAGGGCTTGCTGATCACACTTGATAAGCATTTGATATCTGAAGTGATTAATTTATAAGATTTCAAATTGTTTGATAAAATAATTAAAATAATATCTGATTTAATCACTTAAATTTAAAGTTTTACTTAATTTTTAAATCGGAGGAATTTTTTAAAAAAATCGTCAACCCGGTCGGTGATTGTCGACTCTGCAAGTGATAAATGATAGTGAAGGAATATTAGAAGTGTATTTTGACTTTCGTCAAGGAAGGTTATGGTTGGGTCTTTGAACATATTTTGAGCCCATGAGAGAGATAAATTGCAACTGATCTTCAAGGTATGTATGTAAATTTTTTTAAAATTAAATTACCTGGTTTTTTAGTTAAACAAGCCTTGGTCCTTGAAGTCTAAAACTAAGGGTCCATTTGTTTCAATGTAAAATCTTATGTTAGAAAAAAGTTTTCAGAAAAATTTTATGCAATTGCTTATTTGGTTGTTTCAATGTAAAATCTTATGTCAGAAAAAAATTTTATGCAATTGCTTATTTGGTATTACTGAAAAATTAATTCATGAAAATTTTTTACATAAAATAAAGGATTTTGGCATCTTCGATGAAACTCTATAAATTATTTTTCTGGATTTTTTTTCATGTAAGATTTTTATAAGTTCCACTACAATGTCCGACTTTCGGCGTCTGGCACCCGGCGGTCGTCGTTCGGTGCCCAACTATCGACGTCTGGCGATAGGTGTCCGACGGTGTTCGGCACCCAGCGACTTGACATCCAGTGACTGACGTCTGGCGACCTGGCAACTGGCGATCAATGCTAGGCGACTGTCGACCGGTGTTCGATGACCTGGCGTCAGGCGCCCGGTGACACGGTGACAGCTGGCAACTCGACACCTGACGATCGGAGTTTGGCGACTGGCATCTGGAAACCGGCAACCCGGCGTCTGACACTCGACATCTGACACCCGACGACCTGAAGTCTGGCGACTGGCGTCCGGTGCCAGGCGATCGGTGCCTGAGGACCCAATGCCCGGTGTCCGGCACCCGACGACCCAGCTCCCGGCGACCCGGTGTTCGGAACCCGACAACTCGGCGACCGGTGACCCGGCGTCCGTTGCCCGGCACGCGACGTCTGGCATTTGGCGACCCGACGTCCAATGCCCAATGACCCAACACCCGGCGACCTATAGTCCGGCGCCCTGCGACCCGACGATTGGCGCCGGGCGACCCTGCGTTCGGTGCCCGACGTCCGACATCCGATGACCCGGCGAATAGCGACTGGCGCCCGGCGACCCAGCTTCCGGCAGCTGACGCCCTGTGACCAACATCCGTTTTCCAGCGACCTAGCATCCGACGTCCTGCGCCTGACTACCCGGCGTCCGCGACGACCGACGTCCTGCGCCTGACGTCCGACGACCCGACGTCGGGCGACCCGGTGCCCAACGTCGAGCGATCTAGTGGTCGACATGCGAAATGTATTTTTTATTTTTAAATTTTTATTTATTTTTTAAAAATATTTTATTGACAAACAAACACCAGAAAATCTTTTAAGTAAAAACATTTGCGTGGTTATTTAATAGATAATTATGTTTTTAATTTTTCTATAAAAGTTATTTTTTGAAAAAAAAATTCTTATGAATATATTTTACAAGCAACCAAACAGCTGTCGAGAGAACCACCGGAAAGGGAGCTCGAAGGCAGGTGGTCCAACGCTGCCTAGTTTTTAGTCTTTATTGAAGAATCATCGGGCGGTAGAAGTTTGAATCTTGTAGAGCATGAGGCTCCGTTACACCCCCTCGTTGAGATGGGGAAAATTTCGATGGTTAAGTTAAGACTTCAGTTCGAATAAATGGAGAGTTTGAAATGGTGTAACGTTCATCCATGTGTAATATAAACTTGCATGTATTAAATGCACGAGATACAGAGAGATGATATCTTCTAGTCCAACTTTAAGCCCAGAGTTTAGCTACTGGGTATTACTTTTTTATTGGCGGTATTTTGTCATTTATATGCACGTAGCATGAGAGATAAAAAGTTGATACAATACCTGTAGCGGTTCTCGTTGTTCAGGTCCGTTAATTTAATAACGAACTCAATTCGACTCCGCCTCTCGTGAACATGTCGAAACCTCGCAAGGATACCATTACTCGAGTCCATGAGAACATAAAAGAAACATTTAAGCATACATAAGAGTGCACACTTTTATATATTCTTGCACATATTTACACAAAGTTTACATAGTCATATCTCAACTAGAGTCGACAGAAAGTGAAGGTACAACATCCTGGGGCATACTCTAAAGGTGAGAACAAGAATAAAAAATTACACTGCTGGTGGCGTCGGCCCGCCTCCGCTATGATGCGGTTCAGAATTAGTAGAGGGACGAGAACTCTCTTGCTCTCCTTCACCTAAAAGGGAAGTAGGAGGTGTGAGCCTCACAAGTCACTGGTTCAGTAAGAAAACTCCTTCAAAATCGATATTACACATTCTTGCGAGCAGCAGGAGTAATTCTACTAAAAACTATATAAATTAACAAAGTTGTGCATCAAAAGAACTAAGGACTAGAAATAAATAAACAATACTACCAACTATGCATATTGAACATTTATACATAAACAATAAATCACGTACAGGAGTACAAGCTAAGAAGGGCAACACCACACTCGGGTCACGAAGTCTGGTTCGCGACACTAGCTATTGACCTGGACAAAGCACACAAGATTACCTCTCAATCTCGCAGCCATGGACGGAAGGTCTAACTGTAACTCCTCCTATACAATATCAACACGGTGTGGAGACCAACCAACATCACACGAGTAACGACACACGTTGCAGATCCACACCCGACACACCTCTAAGAGTTCCAGAACCTTTAGAGTGAGGCTGTGGAACATGGGACTAGCTGGAAACCAGTACGTCTACTGGTGTCTGTCCCCCAACCACGAGCGCGCTACAAGCGACCGAACAGAGAACCAACACACCACAAGTCACTGCCCCACTGCCGTCTTTTCCTCAACTGGACGTACAACTCGACAGACGAGTGAGGGTGTCTAGGAAGATGACACAAACCCTGATGGTACACATAGTACCAGGACAAATCCTGAGCGATAATGTGACCAGCTCACAGAGAACCTGAGGTACCCGACTTAAGAGATAACCACGAAAAGCGTCATACTACGCAACTCGCCACATACGCACAAACTATGCAAACACGACATCCTCTAATCTCAACAAGTGCCAAAGCACCGCTATAATATTTTAAATACATGAAATGGCATAACATGATACTCACATTAACAGAAATAAGCTTACAGCCCTCGGAAGCCAGAAGGCGACAAGGGTACCTATCGCGTTCAGAATGCGACGCTCCGATACATTGCGTTTTGAATGTGATTTGTGATGGGTTGGGCTGTTGCATTTAGAACGCGACACCCAAGATTGTCGCCTTCACAGACAAAACCCCAATCCAGAAGTACCACTTCCGGAAACCCCATAAAACGCAAGTAAACGTGCATGAAAAACAATTATAACTAATCTAATAGTTACACTAACATGCCATCTATCAGTTAGAACTCATTCCACACATCAAACACGACAAACACATCAACTAAGAAAATGAGCAAAATCTCCCTACCTATGCGAAGAACAACGATGGATTAGTGTTTCCCATGCTCCGAGCAACGTCCTCCCGTCAAGAGCATGCCAAACCATGCACCACACGCCAGAATCGCCACAAATCCAGCTCCAAAACCTCCCCCCTAGCCGAACAGAGCTTCCTCTGCTCTGTTTGGCCAACCTATGGAACACGATGCACCGGAAGTCGTGTCAGGAACGCGATGGTATAGGTCGTCGCCTTCTCAACACCGACACCACGCGGCAACCCTGCACGCGCCACGCATTGGGCATGCAACCAAACACCCCAAAATAGCGACAATGAGAACGCGATGCATATGTCTGTCGCATTAAGAACGCGACACACACCTACATCGCCTTCTCAAACAGAGAACCAAAAGATGTATTGGGCTCGAATTTTCGGCCCATTGCACCCACACAACCTGCTAGAAACACCAAATACCACACACGACCAAGCAATGGTCCACAACCCAATCAAACCACGATCCGAATGGTCACGATGTTACAATACATATCATAAAAAGAAAATATTAGGCTGATAGTTAGCTAGGAGACTATGATTGGAACTCTACGAAACTTTTTTGCAGAAAATCCTGGTAAAGTAATGATGCATATCTTAGGGTCAAAAATAAATATTCAAGTCCGGGTAAAGCAATGATGCATATCTTAGGGTCAAAAATAAAATATTCAAGTCTATATTTTACACAAATATTAAACTTAGTTTAGATGCATAAACATCATATTTGAATGTTCAAACTATTTCAACTGAGTTCCTTCTATCATTACAAAAGAATTTAAGATATGACGTTAGAGAGAGAAATCATCACTAGGGTTCTTTCATTTTTAATATTTCATAAAAAGATTGCATTCTTCCTACATTTCTTATATTAATTGGATGTGTCTATCTTCTTAGAGTCCTTTTTTATCTTAGGACTATCTGCTTTTAGGTGTTCTGATTTCTTGCACTCATAGCAAGTTGGCTCCTACTTCTCGTCTTCTTCTTCTTAAAGTATCTTCTTTCTAAGCCATACTGCTTCTTCTTTGCTAAAATCTTTTATAATCTTCTAGAAGGAAGAGATTCTTTGTCACTTTCAATCTCGTTGTTTTCACTTGAGGTTGATTTATCAGAGCAAGATTCGACAACCTTCAGTGGATTCATAACTTTCTTCCTTGATGATCATTCTCCCAACCTCTCCATATTTATCTCATGAGCTATTAGGGACCCAATGAACTTCTCTAGAGATATAGAGGAGAGGTCATTAGCTTCCTCTATTGTTGTCACCTTCAGTGTTCATTAGTTTGGAAGAGATCTTAAAATCTTTCTGATCATGTCTCCCGGACAGTATTCATTTCCCAAACATGCAAGACCATTGATAATGTCAATGAACCTATTTTCACCTGGTTCCATTTGAAACTTCTCATATTATGTGACTAGGATGTCAATCTTAGTCTCTTTGACTTTATATGTTCCTTCATATATGAGCTTCAACTTATCCAACATGTCTTTGGCCGTTTGGCACATTGATATTCTTTTGAACTCTTTCTTTGTCAGTGCACAATAGATAAAACTTTTTGCCTTGCTATCTAATGATATCAACTTCTCGTCGTTGTTGGTCCATCTTTCTTTAGAGTTCAATTCACGAAGTATCCTTCTTCAATGACCATCTATAGTTGTAAGTCATAGTCTTGTAGGAAAAACTCCATGCGAGTCTTCTAGTAGTTGTAATCCTCACCATCAGATAGTGGAGGTCTATCGACGGACTGACCTTCAACATAGCTTGGCGTTGTCATAAATCACTTTTTGATCGTTATATCCTCTCTTGAGAGAGCCTTGCTCTAATACTACTTGTTATCCATGGCGGTGCACCTAGAGGGAGGTGAATGGGTGATTCTGAAAATTAAATCTTAAAACGGTTGCACCCACAAAGATATTAGCATTAGTAAGATGCAAGATGAAATGAGCAATGAAGCAAGCGCACAAAGGACACACAAATTTATCCTAGTTAGATATTGATCTCCTTCTCAGTCCTAGTCCAGTCCCCAAACAAACTACTTAAAGTTTCTACTAACTCAAAGTACATTCCCCCTAAGGACGTTACAACATCCATCCCCCCACTGGCCTTCCATTTACAACCCGAAGAGGTACAACAACACCCAACCACGTTAGTCTTTCCTTCACAATGAGAAGGGGAAAAACAACACCTATAACCATCATAGGTCCTCTCTCCTTATAGGAAGAGGAATACACTTAATATTTCTTAAGGAAAGAAAAACACCATTTTGAGATCAAGTACAAAAATATGACCTTAGCAAACTTGATCTTGAAGAAGACCTTGAGAGCTAAAGATGTACAAGAACACTATCTCAGGCTCATAATTCTCTCTTCATGATTTGCAAGAAGGCTCTAGAGAGAAAACAGGAACACTCGAAGGCTTGGACTTGAATGCTCGTGAGTTGCTTGGTCACAATGCTATATCATTCATTCTTCTTCCTTCAGTTTCAACATTTGATCTTTATATATGTTTCATTTGAATTTGTTTGTTGATCTTCTAGTTGTCTCTCAACATTCATGTTTTGTGTCTAACGTAAGCTTGAAATGGTGTGACGTTCATCTTTCATGTGTAATGTGAATTGCATGCACGAGATATAAAGAGAGAAGATATTGTCTAGTCCAACCTTGAGCCCAGAGTTCAGCTACTTGGTATTGCCTTTTCATTGGCGGTATTTTGACACTTACATGCACGTAGTGTGAGAGGTAAAAAGTTGATACATAACACATAATAAAAAAAGAAATATTAGGCTAGTAGCTAGTTCAGAGACTATAATAAACAATACATTTACATTGGAGCCTTAAGAAACTTTTTGGTAGAAAATTTGGGTTAAGCAACGATGCGTATATTAGGATCAGAAATAAAATATTCAAGGCTATCTTTTGTGCAAATATTAAACTTACTTTATGCGCACAAACATCATATTTGAATATTCAAACTATTTCAACTACGCTCCTTCTATCATTAAAAAAGAATTTAAGATATGACGTCAGAGAGAGAAATCATCACCACCGAGTTGTAAGCCAGCTCTAAGGGAGATGGGTTGCAATCTTTTTAAGAAGCAAAGTGAACAAGAAAGCTCAGAAGACGTGCACATGGTGAAGGAGTGTGAGGATGAACTACGAAGTACAAGCTTAACTTGAAACTCCATAATCCCAGATCAAGGGAACTAGAGACTAAACGACCTTCAGGCTCTAATCTACATCTCAAATAGGCAAAACACAAGCAAACATAGGAGACGATATGTCAAAAAGACACATAAAGATCACCGGCTGTGAGCCAAAAAAGGTGAGGGACTTCTTCACAAACCAAAAGGAATCGAGAAAGTGGGGGAAAGAAAATGGGGAGACACAGGGGGAAGCGAAGGGGACTAAGGTGGAAGGATAGAAGAGTGTCGGGTTGGGGATGGGGATGCACACGGAAGAAGATGGCTCGACAGAGAGGTGAACAAAATGGGATGGAGAAGGGCGACTGAGGGGGCGACGTCAAACAGATGATGGGCTAGGAGTACAAAAGTGGTAGCAGGCGAGAGAGGTGCAACACAGGGGAAGAACAAGATGGCGGTAGGGGGTCGTCAAGAAATAGAAAGTTGGAGGAAGTGAGATGGAGACGACAGCGAAAGACTACGAAAGGGAGGGGAGGAGAGAGTGTTGGATAGGTTGCAAGCCCAGAGGGGGGGGTAATGGATTGCTTAAAGTAAATCTTGAAAATTTTCTATTACAAATAACTTCAAACATAAACACTAAATGTAAGTGTTAGAGTAAGTAAGCAGCATATAAGAAGACAAAAGCAATCACACAATGTAAGAGAGTTTTATCCTGGTTCTGGCCTCCTCTCACCGAGAGTCCCTTCAACAAGGGGAACAAAACACCTACCTACAGTAAATGTTCCCTTTGCACAGGAAGAGGAGCACTCAGAAAGAGAGTTGAAAGGATGCCCCCTAGACCAATCTTATACAACAAGCCTTGCTTGATCTAAGGCACGAACTAAGAGGGAAATGAATTGAACTATGATGCTACCCTCTCAGAAACAACAAGCTCTCAAAAGAAAAATTGAAGTGAAGCTTTAGGGAGAGCACATAGTAGATGAGCTGGGAGTGAGGGCATAGTGCTCTTCTAATCTGAATGGTGGTGAAGATCTCTGTGTGTACACTTGTGTATCTGTATCTACTTGTTCTTCACAACCATCGTCTTCTTATAAGCATTTTGGGTATCTTCAAATGTATCTGTTAAAGTAACTGTTGTGTCACCTTTATTGGAATTTGTTTTCTAGGTGTCATGCCAGGTCTATTTTGCTGTGAGAGGAAGAGACTACCGGAAACCTGAACACAATAAATGCTCAGATATAGAGAGAGAAAAGTCATGTAGAAATGTTTTGTGTAAGTCAATTTCCCCTAATTGGAGCCGTGAGATGCATTTCCATGAAAGGTATGTTGCTTTCTGTTTACACGCAAAGCGTTAGAAGACTTATCATGAGAAATGCAGTCAATCAAGGAGTCATGATGCATTGGAACTATATCCAGCAACAGATTTGGCGTATAGAAGACATCTTTGAATGCTTACAAATATGAAACAGATGGAGGGAGATTTAAATTTCACGTGCGTTCAAATCACTAACGATATTTAAACACTTGTTTGTCATAGTATCAACGATTTTACAGATGGTTCCTTGATCAAAAGATATGCAATAATCAATATGATATCATCAAGGATAATAGTTTGATAAAGATAATAATTATTTTATTTGAAATAGTATTTGATATGATAAAGCCAATCGATGTTCATACAGACAATTGATATCTAAAGCAATTGATGTGAAATTGATCAGTAATCGATGTGGCAATCAATATTCAGTCATAACAGCAATCGATGTCTAAATATTACAGTAATCAATGTGAAATTGATCAGTAATTGATGTGGCAATCGATATTCAAGTTATAACAACAATTGATGTTTTAAGTACAAGGCAATCGATGTTTATGCAAGACAATCGAAGTTTATGAAGGCAATCGATGTTTTATAAAGACAATTGATGTTTATGAAGGGAATCAATGTTTTATGAAGGTAATCAGTGTTTTATAAAGACAATTGATGTTTATGAAGGGAATCAATGTTTTATGAAGGTAATCAATGTTTTATAAAGACAATTGATGTTATGAAGGGAATCGATGTTTTATGAAGGCAATCGATGTTTTATAAAGTGTAGTGACCTGTCACCCCTCCCAGCCGGTAAAGAGGCGACGTGCACACTATCTGAACGGAAGTATCTTATGCATCATTATGGGAGGGCCTTCTGTGCTGCATGATATAATATAGCAGACCAAACACCGGAACTGCTCATGATAAAAAAATACATGTTTTGAATTTCTGCACCAAGCGTACCCGTACAGAGCACATGATACATTGCAATATCATAGTTTGTTCAAAATTACAAGCCCGAATTTCTGATCTCAAAAGGGTGGCATAGCCACAGCTTAAACAACTTTTTAAATCCCTAGAGATCACCCAGCCTGAAACACAAGCCTAGCAAGGAGGTCGGCTTGAGAGGGAAATTTCCTCAGAGTGAAGCATCTGAAATGGGTGTGAACAAATGCATGAGTTCTAAGCGAACTCAATAGGCAAACCAACGAAGTGAAAAGCATAGGAGCATGGTACAAAGTAAAGTTATGAGTATGCAGAGGCACATGAGTTACAAAAAAGTACATAGCATGGAAGACTTATAGATTTCATGATTTTAGATATGCATGAATCATATTTCAACGACATGATTACTTGGTAGGGAAACAAAATCTTGCAAATGACATCGGCAAAGCTCTCAGAGGATGCATAACATATAGCTAACCACCTGCTGAAATAGGATGTTACATATACATACATACTCAAATTTGCCCAACTTAGTGAGCCTAACCACCCACGTTTAACCTGTGGGATGAAACCGTCGTCACGGCTGACCCCTCATGCATGACGCCAACCATGAGGAATCCTAACCACCCTAGAGAGAAGGATCAAAGTCCCTTGCCAAGACAATCAGACATAGGATTTTCATAGGATATCCCAAAAGGGTTCGAATCAAATTTCTAAATCAAACATGCAGGCTCATAAAACAGCATGGAACCGAAGAGTTGAGGGATGACTCTCAAAAGCTTTACAAAGGATCGAACATGCCGGTTCATATATAGAGCTGATGAGAGACTTCCAAAGGGATCAAAGGAGGGATTGGTTATGCCTACATTAGCATGGGGAAAACCAGTAGAAAATCCACAGGGAATTGCGAGGCCAAAACCGCTAGGAAGCTGCTACGACTCCATGCTCAAGCCTTCGATCTCCCAGTAGCAGAAGATAGCCAAAGTCCATTGGGGTGGCCACCAAGGCTGTATAAGGGTTTTTTTATTTAAGGTGGGGCGATACTAACAAGGGGGTCTAGACACCTGGCCAACATGCAGACCAAAGGAAGATACAAATCTTATAGATGAGACTAATGGTATTACGAGTGGAAGGTTCATCACATGGCCAGCAGCACGATCTGCAAAAAAGTATGAAGTGTACAAACAAACATAGGGGTCTCTGCCAGAAGTTGGCAGGCCAAAGGAGTCAAATGATGATGATCATTCCATCAGTCTGACAAAAGCATAGGCACTACAAGATTATACTCGACTCTGATTCGCTAAGAGGTTAGAGAGGACATCGATTGTTGTTTAAAAGATCGATTCCCTACTAAAACATCAATTTCCTACTAAAACATCGATTTCCTAGGCTAAAACATCGATTACCTGAGTTAAAACATCGATTCCCTACTAAAACATCGATTACCTAGGCTAAAATATCGATTACCTAAGTTAAAACATCAATTTCCTACTAAAACATCAATTCCCTACTAAAACATCGATTACCTAGGCTAAAACATCGATTACCTAAGTTAAAATATCGATTCCCTACTAAAACATCGATTTCCTAGGCTACAACATCGATTACCTAAGTTAAAACATCGATTCCCTACTGAAACATCGATTTCCTAGGCCACAACATCGATTACCTAAGTTAAAACATCAATTCCCTACTAAAACATCAATTTCGAAGTTTCACTTCGTCATATACAAAGCTCCACTTCGACCGAAAACACAAATTCCCAACGGAGAACTCAAACTAAGACCCAAATAGGGTAATTAACAAGGTATATGATAATAACACATCTCTCATTCCCATTTAACTCTTAAGATAATGGTTAAATCCAAGGTAAAAAAAAGGTGTAAGAAAATTGAAAGAGTGCTAAGGGCAACTAAGGGTTCGAAGTTGAAAAGGGCTATTACATAAAGACAATTGATGTTTATGAAGGTAATCAATATTTTATAAAGACAATCGATGTTTTATAAAGATAATCGATGTTTATGAAGGCAATCAATGTTTTATAAAGACAATCGATATTTCAATTCGACTGGCTACTTCGAATGGTCAAGATATAACATAGTCGGTTGAAGTGGAGCTTCGGATATGACGAAGTGTAACTTCAGATATGATGAAATGAACTTCGACTGTTCAAGACAAAAACATGCATGATGAAGTGAAGCTTCGTATATAACGAAGTTAACTTCAGATATAACGAAGTAAATTTCGGATATGATGAAATAGAACTTTGAATATGACGAAGTAGAACTTCGAATATGACAAAATTAGCTTCAACTGATCAAGAAGCAAAACATGCATGACTTCGGATGATGAAGTTTAAAGCTAATGGATGATGAGACTTGACTTCGATTGAAACTATGAAAAAGTTTTCAGTGATGTAAATCATGAACTTATGAATGAAAACTTTAAATGACAACAAATACTTACAAGAAATTTGAACACCATCTAGTGGACTTAGAAAATTTTGGAATATTTATAATGGTGATCCTTTAAGTATTATTTATTTCCTTTGAATTTTCTGTTGACAGACTTAACCAAAATGATATTAAGGTAAAACACATGATTTAGTGAAATATAGAAATATTCTGATAAGTTTTGTTATCACCAAAATATATAATCATGGAGATAAATGAGTCAACAAAGAGGTATTACAAATTAATAGGGTCAAGAAGAAGGATACAAAGGAGTGGAATATGAGAAAAGTCAGATGTACGGCACCGGATCGGAGGACGCACAGAAGAAGAAATAACAGTGCAGGTGGGGGAGAGCCATTCGACGGTGCTCCCTCCCCCCCAGAAGATGCTATCTGTAGGGGCAACAAAGCCGCCAGAGGGCTGGCCACCTGTTCGCCGTAGAATTGGCAACGAATCCGCTAGGAATGACGACAAAACCCGCAAGAGGATGCGCGAGGGAGCAAACCCCTGACGAAGAAATCCCATAGCCTCTCTCTCTAGAAAGAGTATGCATAGTTACTATTTTCACTCCTCCCTTGGGCTCCCTCCATCTATCTTTCTCATGATACCTCCTTAATTAAAATAATGAATACATTACTACTTCCCTTTCTATCCCAAGAACTGATTGCTTCAATTTTCTTTTTGTCCCGATCAAACTAGCCATTTTGCTCCAATTAATTCATCATTATCTAAGGGCTACAAATGGAATTTGAAATTTCTATATTTCGACCTGATTTTGATAAAAAAAACTATTAATTTTTTAATTAAAATGATGTCGATACTTTATCAGAATTAGTATTAGATATTTTGATAAACTATTGAAATCAAAATTAGAGTTGAAAAATAATCGAAATCGAAATCGACATCCATTATTTCGATAAATTATCTATAAACTCAAAAGACAAAGTCATTAGAAACACCTTAACTTATGAGAATTTTAATTCCGATAATATAATCAGAATCGAAACAGAATATGAATTAATCATTTTATTTTTATCAAAATCAAAATTAAAATCATATTTCAATTATCACAATCAAAAATATTTTATCGAAATCAAAATAGGAATAATTATATTTTGATTATCAAATATTTCCAATTCCAAACACGACTCGATTGCTGCCTTATCTTATCCTCAATTATCAAGCTCTCTCTCTCCCTCCCTCTCTCTCTCTCTCACAGCAAGAAGAGAATGAGGGAGCATTGGGAGGTCTCTATTATGGTAGTGCTCTCCAACCATAGAAAATAACAATTTTTTTTTTACTCTTATCAAGTAAATAGGATCCAACTAGTGGACTACATCAACAACAGCTGCAAATGTTGACCCAAACCTAACCTTGACGGATCTAACTTTGGAGCTCAAATGAATTTAATTAATCATCCCACAGATTAGACACTTCACTACTTTACGTGAAGGCATTAATCTGAGATAACGACGTCACCTTGTCTCACCCATATATGTAAGGTATCATCAAACAAGGAGAGCCGTTGTCCAAGACACGTAGAACAAGCTGATCAGTGAGCTGGTGACTCCAAGTAAGGCTTGATCCCATCCGTGAATAAACTAATTAGATCTTGGATCTTGCTATGTTTTTTTTAGCTACACAATGTTTAATCATGGCACCACTTGGTGTTTTCACCCTGCTGGATGTCACTTGCACGACATATACAAAGTGTTCTTGTCTGATCACTAAGTTTGGATTTTCATTGTTTTTTTTTTAGATAAAAAGGTATCATACCCACCCCCCACCCCTTTTATAAAGTATGTCCATCTCTATCCAAAAACAAAAGGACATAACACTGTTTATCCAACATTTAGTACTCACACCAAATGTCCTGACGATGTGAGGAAAAAGAGGGGTGAGGAGGTCCTACTCGGCCTAGGTAGGCAACGTGAGGGGGGAACGATAGCAACAGCCCAACGGCGCTGTCGTCTACAGAAAAAAGAGGCCCATTTGGATATTTTTGTGGAGTGGGGCCTACCAAGAATCTTTTGTCCCTACCATCTATCAAAGGTTCATGTATATTTATTATGTTAGAGATATAGAAGAAAGACAAAGTTACGAATTTTAATGTATTTGAGAATTGTGCTTTTTTTTCATTGGATGGATATAATACATTTTTAATTCATTGGCTAATAAAAAAACCAAAAATACATGAGAAAATATAATCTCCTAAATGTACTAATTTTTTCTCATAAGAATATATATTCGAGACACATGTGATCAATATATGATCGCTAAGAGCACACCTAAAGACTCTAGAGCATCTGTGTGCCACGATCTTAAGGTGGAGAGGATCGACTCTTATAAATTATTGAATTGATATTCTAATCTAAAAATGAAAATTCAGAAATAAACATATAAATAATTTTTTTGACGACTCTTTATTATCAATAAATAATTAATTTTCAATTATTATAATTTATCGGGTGAAATATACACTGTTAAGCTATGTCACAGTCCTACCCTCCATCCAATAGGAGATGCATGCGCCTTACGGTCGTGGCTCTTTTTTATTGGTTGAGCCGTGGATGAGTCGGGATCCTCTCGGCCCTCCATAGGAGGGGGGCGGTCAGTACATGAGGTGGGGGGAGATTTTTTCATATATCTCCATGTATAAAACACAAAAAAAAAATATTTGAGAGGTGAAATAAAAAATCCCCCCACCCTTTGTACTGACCGGCCCCCCTCGTGGGGGTGGGGGCGAGAGGATCCCGATTCGTGTAAAAGTGGCGTATGCGCCACGCAGGAGGAGCTTTTCGTTGACGGACACGGGTCGAAGAGGTAGCGCTTTGTCCACATACGTCGGGAGCGGGGCCTCTTCGACACCAGGATGCAGCGCCCACAAGCACCACCACGGTCTGCTGTCCCTCCGGACATTGTTGTCCTAAAACCCTTTCTGCTCTATTTCACCATTTATTTTGCCAGGGTTTCTCAAAAAAAAAAAACTGCCAAAATGAAACTAAAAGAAACCACTTGCTTTTCTGTGTATAGAAGGAATGTTGAGATGAACCAGATGACCTAAGAGCACTAAACTTACCTTAGATGTATAATAAAGGTTTAAAAAAGTGGGACATCTTAACGTATCCCTTATTTAGAATGATTAAATGATCCATAAGGGAGAGGAGGAGTTTTATTATATATTGTAGTCCTTCAAATTGCAGACTATAAATAAAGAAATTCACTTTATTTTGCTTTATATGTTTAATTCAACGTTTTAAAAGTTAGTTCAATGCAAGCTAAAGTGCTTCTTACATATTACAATGATTGGATATGGAAGATGGTTAAACATAAAACGATCATTTAGCTTAGTTCACTGTCCCAGACAAAGTCTAATAGACTAATAGCACCATAAACATGTTTGGAGTGGGCAAAAAAATATATGATCTTTTCGCAAGATATCCACAAACGAAATGTAAATGTAAGAGAAATATTTATTATAAAATTAGTCTTGTAATAAATTAATATGAGTTGTTATAAGTCTAAAATTTTATTAGTTGAAAAAGAGAGAGAAGACTTGACGAAACCTTTCACTTAATGAGATTATTAGTTTTGCAATTCATATCAATTTTATTATAAGACTTATCTTGCAATAAATATTTCTTCGTAAACAATAGAATTAGAGCTTATTAACTCATGGAGGGGGTAAAACTTGTGAAGGTGCTTTAATATTTTCTTTGCTTACTTACTGCCATACGTATCTCTCAAGATTACATAGAGATAAGGTAATCTATATCTAGATCCTTGAGAAATCTAGGGACAGGTGGAAAAACCACTAACCAATTATGACCACTAACTAATTATGACAGTTCCATTATTTTATGTCATTTGTATAAAAAATATTTATAACTACATAAAAAGTGGCTGAGTGGTTAAAACTTTATATATATATATATAGTTTAAATCTCCATTTTCATATTACCTATACATAATATATATTTATACCTAATAAAACATAGCATAACTCTAGAGATGTTTAATCCCTAGCCCCCTTTAATAAATAGATAGGACATAATCAGATATGATGTAGGTTATTAACTTATTACAGGTTTATTCCGACATTAACTTTTATAAAGATTTCTCTGTCTGAGTTACAAAACTAAGTTTTTCTTATAAGCACAAATAATTCACCTACTGGCCTAGTTTTTTTTTTTTTTTAATTTCAACCTCTCTCTTTTGTTCTGAATTTGACTTAAACAAACACTAAAATCCTTGTGATTGCCTTCATAGTGTTATCCTTCTTTCCTATCATCATCAACACCATCAATATTTTTTGCCCTTTACAAATCGCAACATCAAATAGTAACAATGGACGTGTGTGAAGTGGGATGGCATTATTTTTTTTAATAAATAATGTGAGAACAAGAATTTGAACCTACATCACATGATCTCTTCGTCAGTATTCCTTATGATAGTAATTATATCTCAGGGCATTATCCATTGATATTTGTGGAGCCGGTACAAAATGTTTTCATTTCTATCAAATTGGTAACTATATCTTCTCCATTTTCTTTTTTAAGTTTCACATGATGCATTATATATGAATGGGCATTGTCAATTGATAACACACCCTTTTTTTTTGAAAAAAAAAATCTTCTAAATTAGAATCTTATCATAACTTATGTGTTCTTATAATAACTCTAGTCCAACAGTGAGACGGTAAAGTTGTTCCGGGGGGACATGGGAACCGCGATGGCTCCTTTATTATATGAAGTGGAGGCGGGGGGAAGAGGAAGAAGGGAAGGATCATGGCGGGGCTGAGCGTGCTGTTGGAGGCGCAGAAGGACGCCGCCGGCAGGCCCCAGATCGTTAGCAAGACCACCACCTTCCTGAGACCCCCTTTCCTTCCCCCTCACAGGCTTCCCCCCTGCTCCCCGACGGGGACCTTCCTCGATGCCTGCTTCCTCTGCAGGAAGCACCTCTCCCGGGAAAAAGACATCTACATGTACAGGTAAGAAAAAGTAAAGAAAAAGTAGCACCGCCTCCTCACTAGTCACTCCTCCCCCCCGGGTTCTTGCTAACGCATCCATCTCTCTCTCTCTCTCCGTTCAGGGGGGATAGAGCTTTCTGCAGCGTGGAGTGCCGGTGCAGGCAGATCTTTATGGACGAGGAGGAGAGCATGAGGAGGCAGAACTGCTCCCTGGCCGCCTCCCCAGTCCGCGGCCGCCAGAGGGTCGGCAGGGATGGCCGGCATGCCGCGGCACCCACCGGCGGATTCGCCTACTGATCATCCCAGTGACCCCAGTTGTTCCTTGATTCCACAGTCACCCACCGGCAAGAGGCGGAATGAGATCTCCATCTCTTCAAAGGACGGCGAGTATAGCTTCTGTAGTATCCTTTCACGAAGGCAGGCACTGAAAAGTTTACCACATAGCTCGATCCAATCTCACGTCTTTCCTTCTCTTCCAATCCAGAGGCAGACGACCCAATTTGAGAGGATACCATCTTTTCGTTGCTACCTGCAGCAAAGTCCTGTGCTGCTCCTGTTTTGCAAAAAAAATTCCCCCTTTTTGTTTGCGATCGATCGAGCACTTCAGTTCCTCTCTGGATCATGTCGTCTTATAATCTTCTTTTTTGTGAAAGTTCCACTGCTTAGAAGTGGTGGAGGCTGCTCTACTTCTAGAGGTGGGTACTGGGTAGTGCTTGTTCTTAATCATAAAGACCTTTGCTAATTTCTCTTGGATTCCTCTCTCTTGTACTCTGTCTGGTCAATGGAAGAAAAAGTTGATAGCCCGTGCGTAGTTTATTAGTGTGGATAAGCATAACAAACTTATCTCCATCAATTTGATTATTTAGATAAAAAATAATTATACACAAATTCTTTAAAGCTTTATAATAATATTATCTCATTAGATCTATGAGTTTAGTTATGCTATACTATTCTATAATTCTTTAAACTTTTAGTAAAGTTGTAATAATTTATCTCATCATACCTATGAGTTTAGGTACGCCATATTGTTCTATCTAAAATTATCAAAAAAGGAGAAAACAAAGAAACTGCGAACTTTTATGTGAGGCTATCTTTTGTATCAAAGAGGTTTTTTTATGAGCACAATATTTTTTTTGTGTGTTGATCACAACTATGATTTTGCTGTACGTACAACAATAAAGTAAGCTATGTAAAAATATACGGAAAAATAGCCACACTGGCTAATGATGATGAGCCCCATTCTATGCAAAAATAAATCGAGTTAAAGACGTGACCAAATGTTTTTTTTTTAATGGAGAGGAGTTGAGGGTTCTGTGATAAACAATGAGATTTGAACGTTTTTACGTAACATTAAAGAATCAGAAACTTAAAAGTCAACAAAATCTTAACTTCAAATGTACTTTTATAATTCTAATATCGTTGAGACTTATATTTCGATATTGTTAAGTAAATCCCAGAGCTTTTTAACGTTGGATTAATAACAGATTGCTAATTATCAATATTTATTTTAGAATCTTGGCAGATTACGATGAACTGATGCATGGGGTTAAGGAGATACATAGATTAAATCAGATTATGAGAACCGAAATGTGAAATTTTCAATATAACTTATTGTTTACGTGATGGTTCATCCAATAGTCTTGCAAGATCCGGTTACAGGACTCGGAATAGACGCATGTCTTATCAGAATCAGACAAGGCATGGTATACTTCTTCGTTGGTACACATTCGGATCCACTTCCAATTGCCCCCTAATCTATGCCACTGGAGTGAATCGAGTATCTGTAATACGATATTTAAACTAGTGTAGTGTATCGTACCAATGTTGTATTGCTTGGGCCGGTCCAGCCTAAAACAACATTTTTTTCTTCTTTTTTGTCAAATTTTTTTTTTTTCAGAATTCAAGGTTTTAATGTTCTTTCTAAAGAAGTTCACATGTTATGCGCATAATACATGATATATCTAAAATTCAATGACAAAATATCGCTAAATATTAAGTTATAAATAGCAAATGAAAACACATATAATTTCAAATTTCTAACTTATTTACAACCTACAATCAACATGCACTAATTCTAGTCGAGAACAATTCAATTGCCCTATAAATTGTCTAAGCCAAAAGCAGATGAAAATAACTTTAAGTCAATATCGTCTTATGGCTTATGAACTTTGAACTTGATGTCCACACGAGTGGGTAAAGGTAGGTGTGAATCTATGGACAATACTATAATCACGTCAACAAAAGTAAACAAACGAATTGCAATATCCCAAACTCTATGAAGAACACTTGGGAAAAAATCGCATCAATGACTACTGCTTTGGGCAAGGAGGAGGAGAGAGGGGAGGGGATTGGTGGTGGGGGGGTTTTAGACGTAGATAGAGCTTGTCTTGTAACGATCATAGGATCCATTTTTTGAGAGGGATCCGTATCGAACATCGCCATTCTTAAGTCTGAATACTAGAAGGGTTCACAATGGTCTAGAGAGAATATAAAAGAAAGTAAGCATGGTATGTAATTATTTATTCACGTAAGAGTTTAACATTTACATATGCATACACATTCACATTGTCCCACGATACAACTTAAGTCCAAAAGAAAGTATATATCCTTAGTGGCAAACTCCAAGGAATATAAAGCACAAAAGAGTACTACTAGCAAAGGAGGAAGTCGCCTCTCTACAACGGGTAGGTCCGGAGCTACTCACGAGATTGCATGACCTCACCTGAAATAAATGTAGGAGAATGAACCTCATAATATCATGGGCTCAATAGGGATTCTCCCTAATATAATATATATATATATACATATATATATATGACCACATTTCCAATTAAAAAAAGTAGCATAGCATGATTCAATTAAAGGATATACTATTAACCGAAAGAAACAAGCAATATCCAAATGATGCAATACTGGTATTGTAAGGTCTCGGGTCTTAGTGGATCCTTATTGGGTCTTGTAGAGGTTCGGGTGTGGTTGACGACAAGGTCCATTGTCGTTGACTTGTGGTTGACGGCCAGGGGCTAGCCGTTGACTGGGAGTTAGCGTCCAGCTATATGGATGTTTGTCGATGAACTCGACGGCAAGCGGTTTGGACGTCAACCTATTGGCGGTTCAGTAGGCGGCGAGGGATGTGGACGTCTATTGGTCGCGCCTGTAGAAATAGGGTAGCCCGAGAGCAGAAGTCTTTTCTCTTCCTTTCCTCTCTTTCCCTCCACTTCTGCCTTTGTCTGTTTCCACCACTTCTGATGGTTGATGGGAGTTTGTAGGAAGGCCCTGGTACGTGTGGCGGTGTTAGATCGAGCGGAAAATGCGAAGATTTGGTGTAATTCGCGCGGAGACTTCGAGGGGTTCCGGCGCGATTGGTGATTGTTTAGGAGTTTTTGGGGCGTTCTGAGGTAGGGACTTAACCCCTTTAACCTTCCTTAACAGATTAGCATGCTTATTTGTGTAGATTAGTATGCTAATTGTATTTTAGGGTTGGGTTATACCATGCCGAGATTTTGGGTGTTTTGAGCAATCCAAGTGTTGGATCGTTTATTTCCGAAGTTCTGGTAGTGTTAGAAGATGTGAGGAAGTATTTCCCTCCATCAGCAGGCGTTCTGGTTGGGTGATTTTACCCAATTGGACTGACCCGGTGTTGTTCTGGGTCTAGAGGACTGAAGAACTTAACGTTCACATCTGTTGACGCTAAGATCTTCAAAGTTGATATAAACGACAAGGTCGATTGCCGTTGATTAAGGGTTAACGGCAATGTGAGTGCCGTCTACATCAATATTGACGACAATCGATGTTGCCGTTAATATCCTGTGCCCCAGCAGGCTTTGGTCATGTTTTGTGTTTCAAGGTCTAGAGTGTGACTCCGCTTGTGCATATGCATAATTAACTGTATCATGACGTGACATGAGGTGTCCGTCCATTGTACGGTGTTTCAGACGTTGAGAGTGTTACCGTCTGTACTCGTGTTGAGTTACCGTGCTTCTGTTTCTGTTTGTCACCTGGACATAGAGCGACGCTCTGTCTAGATGACCGGCGTGTGGGGGTCCTCCGTCGGTGAGCCAGGACGTTGAGAGCGTCTTTGTCCTGTGCGTACTCCTTGTGGTGGTTTCGAGCCAGTCTCCGTGGAGCCCCTTCTCTACCGCTAGGGTCAGACGTAGGGGGAAAATCAGTCGTGGACCAGACGCGAGAGAGAGCGTCTGTAGTGTGCACACGTGGCTGGGGTTGAGAGCCTCTGTGGTGACGGGACGCCGAGCCACAGACCCTAGCTGAGTCCTACTTACTATGTGTGTGTGAGTGTGTGTTACTGAGCCGCGAGGTTTACAGTTTTGGGTTGTGGTGCGACGTGTATTTACTTTCTGTTTTTACTTTCCGCACTCTAGTACTGTTGCCGGTAGGGTTACTTTTCCCTACTGGGTCTCTTTTCTTGAGACTCACTCCCCTCCCTTTCAGGTGGGTCGTCGTCGACTCCCGTTCCAGGCGAGTCTAGCCACTCCGGTGTTGGTGCGCCCTAGCTGCAGTGAGTAGTACTTTTTGTTGTACTTCTGTACTCTGTACTTGCCCAGACTCTGAGTTGTACATGTTATGTTCATGAATAGTGAAATTTTGCAGCTTTGCATGGTGTGTATCTTCTTATATATAGTCTCCTCGGACGTTCACTTTTTACCCTTTCGAGCTTGTCTCGTGGGTTAGCGGGTCAGAATTCGGGTTACTGGTTGGTTACTGGTAATGCGGATTCTGGGTCGTTACAGTTTGGTATCAGAGCTTAGTCTGATGAGAGATATATAAGGAAATACCCATCGTGTAGACTCAGAGTACAAAGAGTACAGTTGCAGCTATTTAGCCCAGAGTTAGTTAGTGTATTCATGTGTGTATTTTTGCTCTGTGTATAGTACTATGGCACCTAGGCGACGTCCTAGAGAGGGAGTGGCCGAGCAGGCGACTCTCCAAGAGGCTGGAGACGCTCCGCCACCTTAGCAGACGCAGCCTTTGCCACAGGACGCACACAGTGGTATTGTTCCGCCGCCACCTCCTCCTCAGGCAGTTCAGGGATTAGACATGACTCGATTTCTTGAGGGGATGGCTCAGTTTATAGCGCAGCACCGTGATGCGCCGGTACCCCAGGATGGTACTGGGAAGGTGTTGAGGGAGTTCTTGCAGTTTCAGCCTCCCCAGTTTTGGGGCCAGCCTGATCCAGACATCGCACGGGCGTGGTTGGATGCAGTGGAGCGGACTTTCTGTTCCATGGAGTGTGTTCCCGAGGAGCGAGTGTTGTTAGCTAGCTACCAGTTGCAGGCGCAGGCGTTGACTTGGTGGTCTTCTAAGTGAGAGACTACTTTTCAGTCTCGCCCACTTAGACAGATTCCGTGGCAAAAGTTTGTCGTTTCTTTTGATAGAGCCTTTTGTCCTACTTACGTCCGGACGGAGAGATTGTATCAGTTTCTGGACTTGCAGCAGAGGGACTCTACTGTAGTGCAGTACAGGGCCAGATTTGTAGAGCTAGGGCGTTATGCTCCGCAGATTATGGCAGATGAGAGTCTAAGGACTCAGCAGTTTATGAGGGGTCTGAGGCCAGAGCTCAGGCAGGCGCTGATAGTTGCACGTGTCACAGACTTGGACGCGACCTATCAGACAGCGGCAGCGTTGGAGGCTGACACTTTACGGACCCGTGCTCGGAGCGCAGAGGTTCAGACGCAGGTAGTTCTGACTCAGCCTCGATAGCAGCAGGGTAGTGTGCAGGCAACTCCGAAGACCACGACTTCCTACGCGTCCACTTCTGCTGGGACGACGGCGAAGTCAGGATCTCGGAGGAAGTTTCGGCGTGATAGGAGGCAGGCAGAGCAGAGACAGCAGTCTGTTGGGAGTGTTCAGCAGCCGGTAGGGCAGCCTTCGCAGCAGGTACAGCATTCTTTTGCTGGTCAGTGTTACCGGTGTGACCAGATAGGTCACATGGCGCGAGATTGCCCTTTGTTACCTCGTGTGCCGCAGCAGCAGACCCAGTCACAGCCCCGAGTGCAGCAGCAGCAGGCACCCGTGCAGCAGCGTCAGCAGGTCGGAGGTTCTGGTGGGTCGAGAGGTAGAGGTCGTGTTACTCACTTGACCCGCAGACGCGGAGGCAGCTCAGCTAGTGGAAGGTACTGTTACAGTTTTTGGTTATACAGCTAGAGTTTTGTTTGATTCCGGTGCCTCTCACTCTTTTGTGTCTGAGGAGTTTTTAGACTCCCTTGGAGAGTTGAGTTCGGGAAAGTCTGTTGAGCTAGCAGTAGAGTTGCCGACAGGGGACTTTGTCCTTACGTCCTACTGTCTCGAGGAGGTACCTGTGCAGTTGCAGGATCAGTGGTTGTCAGCTCGCTTGTTTGCTTTGCAGTTGCAGGACTATGATGTGATTTTGGGTATGGACTGGTTAGAGCGGTATGGTGCAGTGATGGATTGCCAGAAGAAGAGGGTGCACTTGCGGATACCTGGGGAAGCGACGTTCTACTTCCAGGGTATCGTACCTCTTACTTCTCGCTTTTTAGTTTCTGCTTTGAGGGCAGGGAGGTTGCTTGCCTCTGGTTGTCAGGGTTTTCTAGTTTCTGCTATTACCCTTGACCAGGTTACCTCGGGAGTGGGGGACATTCCCGTAGTGTGTGAGTTTCCGGATGTTTTTCCGGAAGAGTTACCTGGTCTACCGCCAGAGAGAGAGATTGAGTTTACTGTTGAGTTGGTTCCTGGCACTGTACCATTTGCACAGGCACCATACCGTATGGCACCAGCAGAGTTGAGGGAATTGAAGAGGCAGCTTGAGGAGTTGTTGGAGAAGGGCTATATTCGTCCTAGCTTTTCTCCTTGGGGGTCACCTGTTCTGTTTGTCAGGAAGAAAGATGGTAGCCTGAGATTGTGTATTGATTATAGGAAGCTGAACCAAGTGACCATCAAGAATAGGTATCCATTGCCTAGGATTGACGATCTATTTGATCAGCTTCAGTCTGCTGATGTCTTTTCGAAGATCGACCTGAGGTCGAGCTACTATCAGTTGTGGATTAGAGATTCTGACATTGAGAGGACTGCTTTTCGGACCAGATATGGACATTTTGAGTTTTTGGTGATGCCGTTTGGGCTCACCAATGCTCCAACGGCCTTCATGGATCTGATGCACCGGGTGTTCCACGAGTTCTTGGACCGGTTTGTCGTAGTGTTTGTTGACGACATTCTGGTGTACTCCGCTTCGGAGGAGGAGCACACCGAGCACCTGAGGATCGTGTTGCAGACTTTGCGAGAGCACCAGTTGTATGCCAAACTTAGTAAGTGTGAGTTTTGGCTACAACAGGTTAACTTTTTGGGGCACGTGATCTCAGGTGAGGGAGTTTCTGTAGATCCAGCAAAGGTCGAGGCAGTTTTGCAGTGGGAGAGTCCCAGATCTGTGTCTGAGATTCGTAGCTTTTTGGGCTTGGCAGGTTACTACCGCAGGTTTGTTCGGGACTTTTCTCAGGTTGCTGCACCCTTGACTCGGTTGACGAGAAAGGGAGTTCCGTTTGTGTGGTCGGAGCAGTGTGAGCAGAGCTTCATGGAGTTGAAGCGACTGCTTACGTCAGCGCCAGTCCTTGCGTTACCTTCAGGTGAGGAGGGTTTTGAGGTTTGCACAGACGCTTCAAGTGTTGGTCTGGGTGCGGTTTTGATGCAGCAAGGCCGGGTGGTGGCTTATGTGTCTCACCAGCTTAAGCCCCACGAGGAGAGTTACCCGACCCATGACCTAGAGCTTGCAGCTGTGGTGTTTGCTTTGAGGATTTGGCGTCTTTACCTGTACGGAGTGAGTTTTGTAGTCTGTACCGACCACCAGAGCTTGAGGTATGTGTTTTCTCAGAGGGATCTGAATATGAGGCAGCGTCGATGGATGGAATATCTGAAAGACTATGATTTTAGCATTGAGTATAAACCTGGAAAGGCAAATGTAGTTGCAGATGCTTTGAGTAGGAAAGCACAGATGAGTCATCTGATGCTAAGGGAGTGGCAGTTGTGGCAGTCTGCAGCAGAAGGGTCTTTCAGAGTTTCGTCCAGTCGTCGACTGTGTGTGTTGGGCAGTTTGTTGGCGGCTCCCGCCGGTTTGAGACAGGTTGTTGAGGCTCAGCAGGCAGATCCTGAGTTACACAGTGTGTTACTTCTCCTAGAGGTTGAGCTTTACGAGGACGGAACTGTTAGGTTCCGAGATAGACTCTATGTTCCTGTTGAGGAGTCTGTCAGGAGAGTTGTGTTGCAGGAGGCACACGGTTTCAGGTACTCGATTCATCCAGGGTCAACCAAGATGTATCACAGGTTGAGACGTCAGTTTTGGTGGCCTGGGATGAAGAGAGACATAGCGGCTTTTGTTGCTAGGTGTTTGGTCTGCCAGCAAGTGAAGGCCGAACATCAGCGTCCAGGAGGAGTTGTGCAGCTGTTAGAGATTCCGATGTGGAAGTGGGACCATGTGACGACTGACTTTGTTTGTGGTTTGCCGAGGACAGTTGGAGGTTTTGACAGCATTTGGGTTCTTGTGGACAGATTGACGAAGACTGCCAGATTCTTGCCTGTTAGGACTAGTTGGGGTGTGAGTAGGTTGGCCGCGTTGTACGTAGAGCGGATTGTTCCCTTGCACGGAGTGCCGATCTCTATTGTGTCAGATAGGGATCCTCGCTTCACTTCTGGGTTCTGGCGCAGTTTCCAGAGGGCTTTGGGGACAGAGTTGGCATTTAGTTCCGCCTACCACCCTCAGTCAGATTGTAACGACCCAGAATCCGCATTACCAGTAACCCGAATTCTGACCCGCTAACCCATGAGACAAGCTCGGAAGGGTAGGAAGTGAACGTCTAAGGAGACTATATGTAAGAAGATACACACCATGTAAAGCTGTAAAATTTCACTATATGAACATAACATGTACAACTCAGAGTCTGAGCAAGGTACAGAGTACAGAAGTAACACAAAAAGTACTACTCACTGCAGCTAAGGAGCACCAACACCGGAGTGGCTAGACTCGCTTGGAACGGAAGTCGACGAAGACCCACCTGAAAGGGAGGGGAGTGAGTCTCAAGAAAAGAGACCCAGTAGGGAAAAGTAACCCCACCAGTAATAGAACTAAAGTGCGGAAAGTAAAAACTAAAAGTAAGTACACGTCGCACCACAACACAAAACTGTAAACCTCGCGGCTCAGTAACACACACTCACACACACACAGTAAGTAGGACTCAGCTAGGGTCTGTGGCTCGGCGTCCCGTCACCACAGAGGCTCTCAACCCCAGCCACGTGTGCACACTACAGACGCTCTCTCTCGCGTCTGGTCCACGACCGGTTTTTCCCCTACGCTTGACCCTAGCGGTAGAGAAGGGGCTCCACGGAGACCGGCTCAAAACCACCACAAGGAGTACGCACAGGACAGAGTCGCACTCAGTGTCCTGGCTCACTAGCGAAGGACAACCACACGCTAGTCGTCTAGACGGAGTCGCACCCACGCCTAGGTAACACAACAGAAACGGGCACGCGGTAACGCAACGCGCGTACAACAGACGGAACACACTCAACGCCTGAAACTCCGTACAGTAAGTGAACACTCATGTCACAACTAGTTACTCATATGCATAGGCAGAGTCACACTCTAAGCCTGGCCCACATGTGTTATCAGGGCGGACATCACATGTCAATCACCTCCAAACACAAAACTCAAGCCTGCTGGGATACAGGATATTAACGGCAATATCGATTGCCGCCAATATAAAGTAAACGGCACTCATCATGTCGTTAACCCTGACTCAACGGCAATCGACCTCGTCGTTTATATCACCCTTGAAGATCTCAACGTCAACAGATGTGGACGTTAAGCTCTTTAGTCCCCTAAACCCATAACAGCTCCGAATCAGTCCAATTGGGTAGAATTACCCAACATAACTCTGACTGATGGAGGGAAATACTTCCTCTCATCATTTAACACTACCAGAACTTCCAATTTAAACAATCAGACGCCTAGATTACCCAATTCACCCAAAATTCCGGCATGCTATAACCCAACCCTAAACCACGATTTGCACATTGATTCACACAAATTAGCATGCTGGTTTGTTAAGGAGGGTTATAGGAGTTAAGTCCCTACCTCAGAACGCTTTATAAACCCCCAAACAGCCACTAATCGCGCCGGAACACCCCAAAGACTCCGCACGAATCGCACCAAAACCTCGTGTTTCCCGCCCGATCAAGCACCGCCACGTGATCCAGAGCCTTCCCACGAGCTCCCATCAACCATCAGAAGCTGAGGAAATAGAGAAAGGCAAAGGTGGAGGAAAGGAGAGGAAAAGAGAAGGAAAAGCTCTGCTCTCGGGCTGCCCTATTTCAACAGGTCCGACCAGTTGACGTCCACAACCCTAGCCGCCAACTGAACTGCCAAAGGCTTGACGTCCAGATCACATGCCGTTGAGTTCAACCTCAAACGTCCACATCGCTGGACGCTCACTCTAAGTCAACGGCTAGCCCAGGCCGTCAACCCCAAGTCAACGACAATGGTCTTGTCGTCGACCACACAGAACCTCCACAAGACCCAATAAGGATCCGCAAAGACCCGAGACCTTACAGCCCTCCCCCCTCAAGGAATTTTGCCCTCAAAATTCAAATAACACAAGGAAAGAAGACTCACCAAAGAGGTACGGAAACTGCTCGCGCATTTCGTCCTCTCGCTCCCATGTCGACTCACCACCGGAGTGCCGCTGCCACGCAACACGAACTAAAGGGATTGCCTTGTTCCTCAACCTCTGAACTCGGTGATCCTCAATGTGCAATGGAAACTCTGGTACAGTCAACACTGGAGTCACCTCAGACCACTCTGCACTCTGCAGAACGTGAGACTCGAGAAAAGAGACCCAGTAGGGAAAAGTAACCCCACCGGTAACAGAACTAAAGTGCAGAAAGTAAAAACTGAAAGTAAGTACACGTCTCACCACAACACAAAACTGTAAACCTCGCGGCTCAGTAACACACACTCACACACACATAGTAAGTAGGACTCAGCTAGGGTCTGTGGCTCGGCGTCCCGTCACCACAGAGGCTCTCAACCCCAGCCACGTGTGCACACTACAGACTCTCTCTCTTGCGTCTGGTCCACGACCGGTTTTTCCCCTACGCTTGACCCTAGCGGTAGAGAAGGGGCTCCACGGAGACCGGCTCAAAACCACCACAAGGAGTACGCACAGGACAAAGTCGCACTCAGCGTCCTGGCTCACTAGCAGAGGACAACCACACGCTAGTCGTCTAGACGGAGTCGCACCCACGCCTAGGTAACACAACAGAAACGGGCACGCGGTAACGCAACGCGCGTACAACAGACGGAACACACTCAACGCCTGAAACTCCGTACAGTAAGTGAACACTCATGTCACAACTTGTAAGGCCCTTGATTTTCACCTTGTTTGTTTAAATGTGTATGTGCGTATAAGTGTATACTATTGATGTATAGGTTATTGTGTATAAGTATTTATTGATATAAATTGTATGAATTAATATTATTGAAATGTACATAGTGTATTCAAGATATATATATATATATATATATATTAGTGTGTAGTGTTATAAATTCTGCATAATTAAAGTGAGTTTTGTCAGCCAGTCGGCGTCCACATCGGCTGACGTTGACCAAGGGTAGGCGGCAATATCGATGGACGCCCATTTTGGATAGGCGACCATGGATATGGACGGCAATATCCCAGACCTATTACATTTTCAAATCCGGAAACGCCTCCGGAAATTTAGCCTCTTGTTTTGGAAACCTTTCCCAACGGCTCTGAGACTTGCCCCTTTAACCTATCCGATCCCGACCCTTTATAATATCCAGATTTCGGCCAGATCCACCCCTTTTGGCTCTTGGGTCAAAAACCTATCTTTTCTGTGCAAAACCCTAACTTGAACCTGAAAGATCCGGCTTTGGGAGGCTTCGTCTGGCGATCTACATCGACTGGTGTCAACCTTGAACATCCGGGAACGACTCCCCACGCTGGTGTGCTGTGAAGATCAACAGAAGATCCGAAGAAGGAGGGATTTGGAGACTCTTTGGCACAGGCCGAGGAGGGCTTCTCCGGCTTAAATCGTCGTTTGTAGATTTTACAGAAGGCAAGTACCCCATTCACATTAACCCTACATGTGTCTAGTATGTCCCAGGAATTTCTCAGATTTTTCTCGTGTCCTGGAACCCCCCTTTCAAGTGATTTACTGGCTTTCAGTCTGTGTTTGTGCAGACAGGATATTAACGGCAAGATCCCTTGCCGCTAATATCATGTGTTGGCGGCATCATATAATGTCGTTAACCTATAGACGGCTACCCCATGCCGTCTAGTTCTTCAGACTGCAACAGTGTGCAAGTCTGTCCTTATATGAACTAATTTTTGAGTTTTTTCGCATGAGGATATACAGTAAAAACTTCATATAATATGTAAATATATATATGTTTGGTTGTACTGTGAGTTATTGTACATTTTTGGAATTTTTGCTAATTATTAGAATTCTTGGAATGTGCTACCAACAAAATTTTTATCTTGGAAAATGTTGTTTATGAAATATGTGTAGAATTTAATTGCCATAAATTTCTGTACATTGTTCATAAGATCTGATGCATGATATAAAAATTTGAGCAATTTATAATATCTGTACAGTTTATTTAAATTTCTGAACCGAAAAATAGTTAATATGTCTACTCAATGTATAAAAGTTAAGAATTCATGCGAGACTAGTTAAATTCTAAAATTTGTGATAAAATTTGTACTGTCAGTATTCATGCATGAAATAAATTGTGAATCTGAATAATGAAAATTTGTGTCAGTTTGGCTATTTTTAGAGTTGATAACATCACTATTAGAATTTTCAGAAAATATGTGTAATTCAGAAAAATGTAAATTGTGGTATGCATGATGGTTAAACCGTGATGAATTTCTGGTTAAATTTCTGGTTAAATTTCTGTACTAAATAGATGACAGTAGCTATATAAACATGCTTTATGTTAGATATTAATAATTAATACATGCTAATATGATAAATGTTTAATTCTGCAAAATTTCAGCATGATTAGAATTGTTGTAAAAATTTGATTAATACTGAAAACAGTAGTACCATGCTAGGTAATACTGAAGAATGTAAATATGTGAACATAAGATGAATGCATAATTATGTTGTATTTAGAAATGTGTGGAAATTGAGAAAATGTATTAATGTGCCAATGGGTGACACTGCTACCTTAGAGGGCTGTGGAACTGTACTGTGGTAAAGTCCCCACGGGAAAGTTCAAGTGTGTGATGTCCCATGGGCATTGGGATTAAATCCTGGAGGCGAACAAGTATCGCTGGTTAGGGTGGAGAGTGCTTCTCCCGGTTCTGCGCAGTAACTAAGATTAATCACTGGAATGTCTAGGTGATTGATATGTGATGTGATCAGTGTGTGTCCTTCTAAAGTGGTTTGGGCTATGTGTCACGGCATTAAGGAAAAGTGAAAATGTGTTTAAGTGAAAGAAAATGTGTAAATTGTGGACCTGTGTAAGTGAATATGTGTTCATGAAATTCTTATGAAAGCATGCAAAAATGATAAGTTTCTTGTAAATGTGACATGATAGTAGTAAAACAACGAACTTCTCACTAATATAAATGTGTTAACTATGTGTAAAATTGTCTTAGAATTCATGTTAAATTAGTTGTTATAAATGTGTAAATATTGTATAAAATGTTCAACATGTGGCTTATGAATGATTGAATGAGATCAGTTTAGCATAGTGAAAAGTGTAGAAAGCATGTGATAGGATTAGTTTATTGTGTATGAAACCAAATCCCATGTGAAAAATGTGTAGAAATCATGAATAGGCTTCTAATTGAAAAATTGTCACTTCCATGCATTATATGTAAATGATGTAGCATAAGGTTATGGATATTACTTGATGCATGTATGTTTAGTGTGCTGGTGTTACTTGTTGAGTTCTTTTGAACTCATTCTTGCTTCGGCGTACAGGTGCAGACGTTTCTACTTCTTCCGAGGAGATCGTTAGGAGCGACTCGGAGCGAGAGTAGGAGATATTGTTGTGGATTTAGCATTGTAATTTTCATTACTCCATAGTATGTAATAAAGACTCTGCGTAGTCTCATGTGGACAATGTATTTATTTTATTTCAGTTATGATCAGTTAGCTCTCTTTTCTACTATACGGACTGTGAATAGAATGTGGATGATGGAATAAGATTTCTTTTCAGTTCTTTAAATTCCGCTGTCATGAGATATATTATATTTGTGTATGTTTCAGCCTATTGTACTAGTGTTGGGTAAATGTCCCACTGTAGTGATGCCTTTTATATCGACGTGGGTTGGTGGAACCGTACCGATATAAGAGGGTCGTTACAGAGATTGGTATCAGAGCAATCAGGCTGAAATTGTACATAAATATGCATATACCATCATCTTCATTGTATACTAAGTCAGTGTAGATTGTCCACATAGATAAGTAATTAGTTAGAAATTAGATAGTTTAGTTCTAAATGGTGATTAATCCGTTTTACAGGTTATGGCTTCGCGTGGTAGGCGTGGTGTTCCTGCTCGTGATGGCGAGCAGAGGAGAGATGAGCCTCGGCGTGAGGATCAGGGTGAGCAGCAGGCCCCTGCACCCCAGGGTCCTGTACTTCCTCCACCGCCACCAGTAGAC
This sequence comes from Colocasia esculenta, assembly GCA_014218235.1. Classification (NCBI taxonomy): domain Eukaryota; kingdom Viridiplantae; phylum Streptophyta; class Magnoliopsida; order Alismatales; family Araceae; genus Colocasia; species Colocasia esculenta. The sequence continues at coordinate 54,383,896 of CM024765.1, read as the reverse complement.
TATGGAGTGTTCATGCAGGGTTTGGTGCAGGCCATGCAAACGCAGGCCCACACTCAGGCTGCACTCCAGGCCCAGTTGGAGGCTCAGGTTAGAATAATAAGATAAAGTAGTCTGTATTTTAAATGCATGATTGTTATGTTATATGTGTTAATTTTGTTGCTTGTTGTAGCAGGCTCAGGTACCAGTTCCCCAGGCTGACCATGGTGGACCCTCCATCATGGAAAGGTTCAAGAGGATGTCGCCACCTTCTTTTAAGGGGGAGAGCGATCCATTATTGGCTGAGAACTGGATGAGGGAGATTGAGAAGATCTTCCAGGCCATTAGGTGTGCTGAGGACGACAAGGTCACTTTAGCCACCTACATGCTACAGGTATGTGTAATCTAATCTAGTGGTTATTACTTTAAGTATAAATTATGTTGGTTAGTGCTCATGGATGGTTTTGGCAGGAGCGAGCCGATGTATGGTGGTCCTCGTTGTTACGTACTCGATTCGAGGATGGTGCCGTGGAAGTTGGATGGGATGAGTTCGTGAGGTTTTTCCGAGCCAAGTTTGTTCCGGAACACATCCAGGACAAGATGGAGCAGGAGTTCCTCTCGTTGACTCAGGGCTCCATGACCGTGCTGGAGTACGAGGCCAGGTTTGCCGAGCTATCAAAGTACGCCCCTCATATTGTAGCTGATGAGCGCAGGAAGGCGAAGAAATTCGTGATGGGTCTGAAACCATCACTGAGGACGAGGTTGGTGGCTTTCGACCATCGTACTCTCGAGCAGGCGCTCAGCGCGGCGTGTCGGCAGGAGGGAGAGATGGAGCAGTATCTGGAGGAGAAGAAGGCTTCTCAAAAGAGGCCAGCAGCTCCTTTCAGAGACAGGAGAGGAAGAAGGCGACTTTCCAGTCACCGCAGCGTCCTGTGGCATCAGGCAGTGGTCAGGTATCCTCTCAACGTTCCCCTAGTGGTAAGAAGGAGTGTCCTCATTGCGGGAGGGCACATGGCGGTACGGAGTGTTGGCTAGTAGCAGGGAAGTGCTTAAAGTGCGGGAGCAGTGATCATAAGATTAAGGATTGTCCGAGGCTTCAGCAGGGAGCCCAGCGGGGGCCAGCCCCAGTAGCAGCAGCAGCAGCGCCAGCGACAGGACGACCAGGGAGACCTCGAGCCCCAGCTCGAGTGTTTGCGTTAGCTCGTGAGGACGCCGAGCAGGCGGATCATGTCACCGAAGGTACGGTTTTGTTCTTAGGTGTGCATGCTCGGGTTTTGTTCGATACGGGTGCTACTCACTCGTTCATTTCCGAGCGTTTTGCTAGGCAGTTAGCTTTAGAGTCAGGGTTAGAGTCTGAGGATTTAGAAGTCCCTTTGTCTGTGCATACACCTGCGGGTACGGTATCGACTAGGAAGTGTATTCCGTCTTTACCGGTGTGCATTGAGGATAGAGTCCTAGAAGGGTGTTTCTTCTTGCTTAAGATGAAGGACTATGATGCTATTCTTGGTCTGGATTGGCTAGAGGAGCACTATGCATTGGTAGATTGTCGTGGGAAGAAGATCGTTTTCCGCATTCCTGGTGAGGATGAATTTTCTCATCCTTTGCCGAGGAACTTAGCAGGAAAGTTTGTCATCTCGGCCATGAGGGCAATGAGAATGGTGAACAAGGGTTGTGACGCTTTTCTTGCCAGTGTGGTTTTAATACCCAAGGCTGATGAGTCACTTACTCTTGCCGAGATAGATGTAGTGCAGGATTTTTCCTGATGATTTATCTGGATTGCCACCGGCTAGAGAGATAGAGTTCACTCTAGAGTTGCTTCCAGGCATCTCTCCTATCTCGAAGGCACCTTATCGAATGGCACCTGCGGAATTAGCTGAGTTAAGGAAGCAGTTGCAGGATTTGTTAGATAAGGGATTTATTCGCCCTAGCGTTTCCCCTTGGGGCGCACCTGTCTTATTCGTGAAGAAGAAGGATGGGTCACTTCGTTATGCATTGATTATAGAAAGCTAAACCAGGTGACGGTAAAGAACAGGTATCCCTTACCTCGGATTGATGATTTGTTTGACCAGCTACAGAATGCATCGGTCTTTTCTAAGATTGATTTGCGTTCTGGCTATCATCAGTTGAGGATTAGGAGTGAGGATGTGTCCAAGACGGCATTTAGAACCCGTTATGGACATTATGAGTTTTTGGTCCTTCCGTTTGGTCTAACCAACGCCCCTGCAGCGTTCATGGATCTCATGAACAGGGTGTTTAGACCCTATCTAGATAGTTTTGTTGTAGTCTTCATTGATGACGTGCTGGTTACTCTCCAGATGAGGCCACACATCGTCAGCATTTGAGGATAGTGTTAGAGGTTCTCCGTGAGCACAAGCTGTATGCAAAATTCAGCAAGTGCGATTTTTGGATGCACGAGGTTCATTTCCTTGGGCATGTTATCTCCGGTGCTGGTGTAGCAGTGGACCCAGCGAAAGTCCAAGCTGTTATGGATTGGGAGAGTCCCAAGACTCCTTCGGAGATTCGGAGTTTTCTTGGTCTGGCGGGTTATTATCGGCGTTTTATTGAGGGATTTTCATCCATCGCCGCTCCATTGACTCAGCTGACCAGGAAGGGAGTGAAGTTTGTCTGGTCCGAGGAGTGTGAGAGTAGTTTTCAATTATTGAAGACTAAACTCACATCGGCCCCTGTGTTAGTTTACCGAGCGGTGTAGAGGATTTTGCTATCTACACGGATGCATCTCGGATTGGTCTTGGCTGTGTGTTGATGCAGCAAGGAAGGGTAGTAGCATATGCTTCGAGGCAATTGAAGGAGCATGAGCGAAACTATCCCACTCATGATCTTGAGCTTGCGGCAGTGGTTCATGCACTGAAGATCTGGAGGCACTATCTTTATGGTGTCAGATTTGAGGTGTTCACTGATCACAAGAGCCTAAAGTATCTTTTCTCCCAAAAGGAATTAAACCTTAGGCAGAGAAGATGGATTGAGTTCCTGAAGGACTATGACTTCGATCTCCAGTATCATCCTGGAAAGGCGAATGTCGTAGCAGATGCCCTTAGTAGAAAGAGGTCGTCTCTCCAGCAGGACTGGAAGATGTTGGAGGATGCAGCGTATACGATGACCGAGTTGGAGCCATCTTTATGCCGAGCTTTTGTAGCACAGCTGTCCATTAGGTCATCGGTGTTGGATGAGGTGATCGAGCATCAGAAAGCCGACCCTAGACTCCAAGAGTTAGTGGCAAAGCGGGTATTGCTCGTGATGAGGATGGTGTGATTAGATTCCATCATCGTGTCTGTGTTCCAGACGTTGTAGATATTCGTGAGCATGTTTTAGCAGAAGCTCATAGATCTAGGTTCTCTATTCATCCGGGTAACACTAAGATGTACCAGGATTTAAAGAGATCGTTTTGGTGGTTGGCATGAAGAAGGATGTAGCCGAGTTTGTGTCTAGATGTCTTGTATGCCAGCAAGTGAAGGCCGAGCGGCAGCGACCATCTGGTCTTATGCAGAAGATGGAGATCCCAGTTTGGAAGTGGGAAGCTGTCACTATGGATTTTGTTACGGGTTTGCCTCGATCTAGACGAGGTAATGACTCGATTTGGGTAGTGGTAGATCGATTCTCGAAGACTGCATTTCTTGCCTATGAAGAAGAAGCAGTCAGTAGAGAGTTTAGCTAGACTGTATGTTAGTAGTATTATTAGATTGCATGGAGTACCGAAGTCTATTATTTCGGATCGAGATCCGAGATTTACTTCGAGGCTATGGAAGGGTCTTCAGGATGCGTTAGGTTCGGAGCTGAAGCTCAGTTCGGCATTTCATCCCCAGACAGATGGACAGTCCGAGAGGACTATCCAGACGCTTGAGGATATGTTGAGGGCTTGTGTGCTGGATTGGAAGGATGATTGGGAGCGCCATTTACCTCTAGTGGAGTTTGCATATAACAACAGTTTTCATGCGAGCATGGCATGGCTCCATTTGAGGCTTTATATGGTAGACCTTGCAGATCTCCTTTATGTTGGGAGGAGACCGGTGATAGGCAGTTGATCGGTCCAGAGTTAGTTCAGGAGACTTCGGATAAGGTCCAGCTCATTAGGAAGAGACTTGTTGCGGCACAGGATAGGCAGAAGAGTTATGCCGACAACAGGAGAAAGGATCTAGAGTTCGAGGTAGGTGAGCATGTCTTTTTGAAGATTTCGCCTACGCGAGGTGTAGTTAGATTTGGCAGGCATAGTAAGTTGAGCCCTAGGTTCATTGGCCCGTATGAGATTCTCCGACGATTGGGCAACGTGGCATATGAGCTAGCTTTACCCCCAGCCTTGGCTAGCGTTCATCCTATTTTTCACGTATCTATGCTCAGGAAGTATGTCAGAGATCCGTCTCATGTTATTAGCCATGAGCCAGTGGAGATCCAGCCAGATCTTTCTTATGTAGAGCAACCAGTAGCTATTCTTGATCGGAAGGTTCAACATCTCCGAAACAAGAGCATTGCGTCAGTAAGGTCTTATGGCGTAACTTCTCGCGAGAGGAGGCTACTTGGGAGCTTGAGGATGCAATGAAAAAGAAATATCCTCAGTTGTTTGAGTAGTGTCAGTCTAACTTCGAGGACGAAGTTTCTTTAAGGGGGAGAGGGTGTAAGGCCCTTGATTTTCACCTTGTTTGTTTAAATATGTGTATGTGCGTATAAGTGTATACTATTGATGTATAGTTATTGTGTATAAGTATTTATTGATATAAATTGTATGAATTAGTATTATTGAAATGTACATAGTGTATTCAAGTATATATATATATATATATATATATATATTAGTGTGTAGTGTTATAAATTCTGCATAATTAAAGTGAGTTTTGTCGGCCAGTCGGCGTCCACATCGGCTGACGCTGACCAAGGGTAGGCGGCAATATCGATGGACGCCCATTTTGGATAGGCGACCATGGATATGGACGCCAATATCCCAGACCTGTTACGTTTTCAGATCTGGAAACGCCTCCGGAAATTTAGCCTCTTGTTTTGGAAACCTTTCCCAACGGCTCTGAGACTTGCCCCTTTAACCTATCCGATCCCGAACCCTTTATAATATCCAGATTTCGGCCAGATCCACCCCTTTTGGCTCTTGGGTCAAAAACCTATCTTTTTTGTGCAAAACCCTAACTTGAACCTGAAAGATCCGGCTTCGGGAGGCTTCATCTGGCGATCTACATCGACTGGTGTCAACCTTGAACATCCGGGAACGACTCCCCACGCTGGTGTGCTGTGAAGATCAACAGAAGATCCGAAGAAGGAGGGATTTGGAGACTCTTTGGCACAGGCCGAGGAGGGCTTCTCCGGCTTAAATCGTCGTTTGTAGATTTTACAGAAGGCAAGTACCCCATTCACATTAACCCTACATGTGTCTAGTTTCTCAGATTTTTCTCGTGTCCTGGAACCCCCCTTTCAAGTGATTTATTGGCTTTCAGTCTGTGTTTGTGCAGACAGGATATTAACGGCAAGATCCATTGCCGCTAGGCATCATATAATGTCGTTAACCTATAGACGGCTACCCCATGCCGTCTAGTTCTTCAGACTGCAACAGTGTGCAAGTCTGTCCTTATATGAACTAATTTTCGAGTTTTTCCGCATGAGGATATACAGTAAAAACTTCATATAATATGTAAATATATATGTTTGGTTGTACTGTGAGTTATTGTGCATTTTTGGAATTTTCGCTAATTATTAGAATTCTTGGAATGTGCTACCAACAAAATTTTATCTTGGAAAATGTTGTTTATGAAATATGTGTAGAATTTAATTGCCATAAATTCTCTGTACATTGTTCATAAGATCTGATGCATGATATAAAAATTTGAGCAATTTATAATATCTGTACAGTTTATTTAAATTTCTGAACCGAAAAATAGTTAATATGTCTACTCAATGTATAAAAGTTAAGAATTCATGCGAGACTAGTTAAATTCCTAAAATTTGTGATAAAATTTGTACTGTCAGTATTCATGCATGAAATAAATTGTGAATCCGAATAATGAAAATTTGTGTCAGTTTGGCTATTTTTAGAGTTGATAACATCACTGTTAGAATTTTCAGAAAATATGTGTAATTCAGAAAAATGTAAATTGTGGTATGCATGATGGTTAAACCGTGATGAATTTCTGGTTAAATTTCTGGTTAAATTTCTGTACTAAAAGATGACAGTAGCTATATAAACTGCTTTATGTTAGATATTAATAATTAATACATGCTAATATGATAAATGTTTAATTCTGCAAAATTTCAGCATGATTAGAATTGTTGTAAAATTTGATTAATACTGAAAACAGTAGTACCATGCTAGGTAATACTGAAGAATGTAAATATGTGAACATAAGATGAATGCATAATTATGTTGTATTTAGAAATGTGTGGAAATTGAGAAAATGTATTAATGTGCCAATGGGTGACACTGCTACCTTAGAGGGCTGTGGAACTGTACTGTGGTAAAGTCCCACGGGAAAGTTCAAGTGTGTGATGTCCCATGGGCATTGGGATTAAATCCTGGAGGCGAACAAGTATCGCTGGTTAGGGTGGAGAGTGCTTCTCCCGGTTCTGCGCAGTAACTAAGATTAATCACTGGAATGCCTAGGTGATTGATATGTGATGTGATCAGTGTGTGTCCTTCTAAAGTGGTTTGGGCTATGTGTCACGGCATTAAGGAAAAGTGAAAATGTGTTTAAGTGAAAGAAAATGTGTAAATTGTGGACCTGTGTAAGTGAATATGTGTTCATGAAATTCTTATGAAAGCATGCAAAAATGATAAGTTTCTTGTAAATGTGACATGATAGTAGTAAAACAGCGAACTTCTCACTAATATAAATGTGTTAACCATGTGTAAAATTGTCTTAGAATTCATGTTAAATTAGTTGTTATAAAATGTGTAAATATTGTATAAAATGTTCAACATGTGGCTTATGAATGATTGAATGAGATCAGTTTAGCATAGTGAAAAGTGTAGAAAGCATGTGATAGGATTAGTTTATTGTGTATGAAACCAAATCCCATGTGAAAAATGTGTAGAAATCATGAATAGGCTTCTAATTGAAAAATTGTCACTTCCATGCATTATATGTAAATGATGTAGCATAAGGTTATGGATATTACTTGATGCATGTATGTTTAGTGTGCTGGTGTTACTTGTTGAGTTCTTTTGAACTCATTCTTGCTTCGGCGTACAGGTGCAGACGTTTCTACTTCTTCCGAGGAGATCGTTAGGAGCGACTCGGAGCGAGAGTAGGAGATATTGTTGTGGATTTAGCATTGTAATTTTCATTACTCCATAGTATGTAATAAAGACTCTGCGTAGTCTCATGTGGACAATGTATTTATTTTATTTCAGTTATGATCAGTTAGCTCTCTTTTCTACTATACGGACTGTGAATAGAATGTGGATGATGGAATAAGATTTCTTTTCAGTTCTTTAAATTCCGCTGTCATGAGATATATTATATTTGTGTATGTTTCTGCCTATTGTACTAGTGTTGGGTAAATGTCCCACTGTAGTGATGCCTTTTATATCGACGTGGGTTGGTGGAACCGTACCGATATAAGAGGGTCGTTACACAACTAGTTACTCATATGCATAGGCAGAGTCACACTCTAAGCCTGGCCCACATGTGTTATCAGGGCGGACATCACATGTCAATCGCCTCCAAACACAAAACTCAAGCCTGCTGGGACACAGGATATTAACGGCCATATCGATTGCCGCCAATATAAAGTAAACGGCACTCATCATGTCGTTAACCCTGACTCAACGGCAATCGACCTTGTCGTTTATATCACCCTTGAAGATCTCAACGTCAACAGATGTGGACGTTAAGCTCTTCAGTCCCCTAAACCCATAACAGCTCTGAATCAGTCCAATTGGGTAGAATTACCCAACATAACTCTGACTGATGGAGGGAAATACTTCCTCTCATCATTTAACACTACCAGAACTTCCAATTTAAACAATCAGACGCCTAGATTGCCCAATTCATCCAAAATTCCGGCATGCTATAACCCAACCCTAAACCACGATTTGCACACTGATTCACACAAATTAGCATGTTGGTTTGTTAAGGAGGGTTATAGGAGTTAAGTCCCTACCTCAGAACACTTTATAAACCCCCAAACAGCCACTAATCGCGCCGGAACCCCCCAAAGACTCCGCGCGAATCGCACCAAAACCTCGCGTTTCCCGCCCGATCAAGCACCGCCACGCGATCCACAGCCTTCCCACGAGCTCCCATCAACCATCAGAAGCTGAGGAAATAGAGAAAGGCAAAGGTGGAGGAAAGGAGAGGAAAAGAGAAGGAAAAGCTCTGCTCTCGGGCTGCCCTATTTCAACAGGTCCGACCAGTTGACGTCCACAACCCTAGCCGCCAACTGAACCGCCAAAGGCTTGACGTCCAGATCACATGCCGTTGAGTTCAACCTCAAACGTCCACATCGCTGGACGCTCACTCTAAGTCAACGGCTAGCCCAGGCCGTCAACCCCAAGTCAACGACAATGGTCTTGTCGTCGACCACACAGAACCTCCACAAGACCCAATAAGGATCCGCAAAGACCCGAGACCTTACACAGATGGTCAGTTAGAGCGGACTATCTAGACTTTGGAGGACATGCTTAGAGCTTGTTGTCTGGAGTGGCAGGGATCGTGGACAGCTCACTTGTTGTTGGTCGAGTTTGCATATAATAATAGTTATCACTCCAGTATCGGTTTGGCACCATATGAGGCTTTGTACGGACGACCGTGTCGCACTCCTCTAGACTGCTTCGAGGTTGGCGAACGGATTGTCACGGGGCCAGAGTTAGTACAGCAGGCAGTTGAGGTAGTTCATCTTGTGAGGCAGAGGCTTCAGTCAGCTCAGAGTCGGCAGAAGAGTTATGCAGATCAGCGCAGACTACCGCTCGAGTTTCAGGTAGGGGACCAGGTGTTTATCCGTGTGTCTCCTATGAAGGGAGTGGTGAGGTTTGGTAAGCGTGGAAAGTTGAGTCCTCGCTTTATTGGACCTTTCACCATTACTGAGCGTGTCGGAGGTTTGGCATACAGACTTGAGCTTCCCTCAGAGTTGGTAGCAGTTCACGATGTGTTCCATGTGTTGATGCTTCGGAGGTACCTTTCTGACGAGTCTCACGTTCTTCCGAGCACAGAGTGGTCTGAGGTGACTCCAGTGTTGACTGTACCAGAGTTTCCGTTGCATATTGAGGATCGCCGAGTTCAGAGGTTGAGGAACAAGGCAATCCCGTTAGTTCGTGTTGCGTGGCAGCGGCATTCAGGTGGTGAGTCGACATGGGAGCGAGAGGATGAAATGCGCGAGCAGTTTCCTTACCTCTTTGGTAAGTCTTCTTTCTTTATGTTGTTTGAATTTTGGGGGCAAAATTCCTTAAGGGGGGAGGGCTGTAAGGTCTCGGGTCTTAGTGGATCCTTATTGGGTCTTGTAGAGGTTCGGGTGTGGTTGACGACAAGGTCCATTGTCGTTGACTTGTGGTTGACGGCCAGGGGCTAGCCGTTGACTGGGAGTTAGCGTCCAGCTATATGGACGTTTGTCGATGAACTCGACGGCAAGCGGTTTGGACGTCAACCTATTGGCGGTTCAGTAGGCGGCGAGGGATGTGGACGTCTATTGGTCGCGCCTGTAGAAATAGGGCAGTCCGAGAGCAGAAGTCTTTTCTCTTCCTTTCCTCTCTTTCCCTCCACTTCTGCCTTTGTCTGTTTCCACCACTTCTGATGGTTGATGGGAGTTCGTGGGAAGGCCCTGGTACGTGTGGCGGTGTTAGATCGAGCGGGAAACGCGAAGATTTGGTGTAATTCGCGCGGAGACTTCGAGGGGTTCCGGCGCGATTGGTGATTGTTTAGGAGTTTTTAGGGCGTTCTGAGGTAGGGACTTAACCCCTTTAACCTTCCTTAACAGATTAACATGCTTATTTGTGTAGATTAGTATGCTAATTGCATTTTAGGGTTGGGTTATACCATGCCGGGATTTTGGGTGTTTTGAGCAATCCAGGTGTTGGATCGTTTATTCCAAAGTTCTGGTAGTGTTAGAAGATGTGAGGAAGTATTTCCCTCCATCAGCAAGCGTTCTGGTTGGGTGATTTTACCCAATTGGATTGACCCGGCGCTGTTCTGGGTCTAGGGGACTGAAGAACTTAACGTCCACATCTGTTGACCCTAAGATCTTCAAAGTTGATATAAACGACAAGGTCGATTGCCATTGATTAAGGGTTAACGGCATTGTGAGTGCCGTCTACATCAATATTGGCGACAATCGATGTTGCCGTTAATATCCTGTGCCTCAGCAGGCTTTGGTCTTGTTTTGTGTTTCAAGGTGTAGAGTGTGACTTCGCCTGTGCATATGAATAATTAACTGTATCGTGACATGACATGAGGTGTCCGTCTATTGTACGGTGTTTCAGACGTTGAGAGTGTTACCGTCTGTACTCGCGTTGAGTTACCGTACTTCTGTTTCTGTTTGTCACCTGGACATAGAGCGACACTCTGTCTAGATGACCGACGTGTGGGGGTCCTCCGTCGGTGAACCAGGATGTTGAGAGCGTCTATGTCCTGTGCGTACTCCTTGTGGTGGTTTCGAGCCAGTCTCCGTGGAGCCCCTTCTCTACCGCTAGGGTCAGGCGTAGGGGGAAAACCGGTCGTGGACCAGACGCGAGAGAGAGCGTCTGTAGTGCGCACACGTGGCTGGGGTTGAGAGCCTCTGTGGTGACCGGACGCCGAGCCACAGACCCTAGCTGAGTCCTACTTACTATGTGTGTGTGAGTGTGTGTTACTGAGCCGCGAGGTTTACAGTTTTGGGTTGTGGTGCGACGTGTATTTACTTTCTGTTTTTACTTTCCGCACTCTAGTACTGTTGCCGGTGGGGTTACTTTTCCCTACTGGGTCTCTTTTCTTGAGACTCACTCCCCTCCCTTTCAGGTGGGTCGTCGTCGACTCCCGTTCCAGGCGAGTCTAGCCACTCCGGTGTTGGTGCGCCCTAGCTGCAGTGAGTAGTACTTTTTGTTGTACTCTGTACTTGCCTAGACTCTGAGTTGTACATGTTATGTTCATGAATAGTGAAATTTTATAGCTTTGCATGGTGTGTATCTTCTTATATATAGTCTCCTCGGACGTTCACTTTTTACCCTTCCGAGCTTGTCTCGTGGGTTAGCGGGTCAGAATTCGGGTTACTGGTTGGTTACTGGTAATGTGGATTCTGGGTCGTTACAGGTATCACACACACAATACTTCACAAGTTGGAAAGCATGATGCTACGAACTCAAACCCATAAGGCTAAGTGATTAGCCCCTGATCTGGACATAGCTTCAAACAAACAACTAAGCACTAGTTTAGCAATCAGGAACTCACCCAGCTGCACCTCTACGCCTATCCATCGGGGTGGGGCAAGTGAAGACCCAACACAAGTACCCATAGCTTGACTGAGCTGCAGTCTCATGCCTATTTGTCACTAATAGGTTTTGGTACCCTCTAGAGTGAAGCAAGTGAAAAAAAAAATGGGACTACATGGGGACCAAACATAGGATGAAATTTGCAATATATCCATATCTCCAATCACGAGGGCACTCAAGCAACTAACAACATGCTATCCCCGACCATCTTTTCCCTGCCCAAGCATAGGCTCAACTGAGGGGAGTCCATGAAAATGACTCTAAACCTTTTATGTGCCTCCAGCATAGGGACCAAACCCCGACATCGCTCACAGGCACTAGGTGCTCATGGCACTAGGATTACTAATTAGTGAGATGTCGAACAAAGTACATAATGTTGATACGACCGAACTTTGGAAAACATAGGAAAAACCTTACATTGCACAATGTCACTATCCTAAATGAACACATAACACTGTCGACATAGAAACCATAATATGACGTACACAGATAGCTTGCTTAGAATGTGTCATGCATCTTGACTATGTCTCAAAGTAGGTAGTAAAATAATGTATGTAAACTGAATTAAATCATACAAATGCCTTAGAACTCTGCCATTGACCAAAATCCTTCAGAATGTGACATGCTATAGTGCCGCATTCAGAATGCGGTGACTAATCTTGTCATGTAATTATGAATAACAAAGGCCAATTCCTAGACTTCACTGAACACATCTTCTCAATTCCAAAAACATCTTGGAAATGATCCAAATAAACACGTGCATTACGTCGGCTAGTGCAATGTCCTAATTTATAACTCAAGTATAGAATTAGTACATCTCCTTAAGGGGGATATCCTGAGGAAGTGCCAAAAAAAGGGTAAATCACCGGTGCAAAGATCAGCTCCAAGGCAACAACATGGCATGGGGTAGACACCACACTCACAAGTTCACACCTGCAAAAGGTAGGGGAATGAGCCTTACAAAGACAAGGCTCAATAGGGATCTCTTGATCGCACACTCGGCCAAACAATGTTAAAGCAGAAGCATATATATGTAATAACAAGGAGTAGTGTAAAACTGCCATAGTGAAAGCTAAGTAGGAGCACAAGTTACACTGTCACACCCACTCAACCCGTCAGCCGAACGAAAGCACTGGTAACAACACTACACACACACAATAGAGAAGATACCAAAATTTTCCCAACTAAATGGATAAACAAGTGACAATATCATGTACATGGTAATTGAGAAGGCATTGGAAATCCGCCACATTACTAATCAAATGTCACCAAGTCAACCAACTTGGCACAATACACATAGACCGATGGAGTCAAGTTGCACACGTTGATGCTTCGTCTGAACGAGAGCACAACTATGGTGACAAAACCATGACCACTAGTTTCACAATTAGGAAACCCAGTAGTGTCACAATTTCTGACTACTATTCCGTGTCTACACCACCTCAGTACCTCGAGTGAGGCATGTGAAGCTACGCCACATGTTGGCAAACCGCAACTGGCCTAGCCGCAGCGCGCTCACACCACTCAACCCCTATTCGCTATTGAATATTATAGGATAAGACATACGGGAGAAAACAATGGGACTAACTAGGGACCATATACATTTGCATGGTGTCCACTCCCCCAACTATGAGTAAACTCAAACAACACAAAAGATGCTACCCCTAGCCATCTTTTCCTTTTCCTGGACATAGGCTCAACAAGAGGGGTTAGAAAAATGGCCAAACCTTGAACATGTCTCGAGCACGCAACCAACCCCTCGACCCTCCAGTCGTAATGTCAATAGCATCCAGATAACCGACTAGTGAAATATTGGACTAGAATCGCAGCACCAACAACCGCTAACCTCGCATGCATAGGAACTACTTACAACATCCCCTTTCTTTTATATTTATGCCATGTCAACCTCCCATGCATAATTTTTTAGCCCAAAGAGAGAAAGAGAGAGAGGGATCCAACACCCCCCACACCAGCATCCCACCTCTCGCCGCTATAACAAGGCCACCATAGAAAGAGAGAGAAATTTAGAGAGTGAGAAAGAGCAGCCCCAACGAGAGAGAGGGAGAGCAACAAAGGAGGGAGAAAGAGAGAACAACACGTGCGAGGGAGAGAGAAAGCATGAGAGAGAGGTCTTGGGAGAGAGAGAGGACATCACAAGATGGAGAGAGAGATCGTAGTGAGAGAGAGCATGAGGGGAGAGAGAAGTGCATACAGAGAGAGAGAGAGTGGGGAGATGGTGAGGTGGTTAGGGTGAGCTATTAGAGAGAGAGAGAGAAGGTGGCATGGTGGATTGTTAGAGAGAGAGAGAGAGTATGTGTTTAATCTAGAGGTTATGAGTGTAAGATGGAGGCTATGTATGTAACCTAGAAACTATTTGTGTAACTGTAGCATATCGACTGTTCGGATCGTCTTACATTAGTTGTGGTGGCCAGTGTGTGGCCTATGTTGTGTGTAGCAGGTGCTTGCACAGGTTTCCGGGGCGTTGTGGGTCGGCTGGTTGGCCCAAAACGTAGGTTTGTTCTCTGTCCCTGAACGTGACAGAGGGGTGCATCGCGTTCTCATTGCGACACCCAGGGACGTCGCATTCAGGTTTCCGATGTCTTGGCTCATCGTCTGCATGCGCGCCGCGTGTCGTGCACAGGGCGGGCGTGCTGACGTCGATAGGAGGATCGCGACGGGCATTCGTGTCGCGACCTGGTCGCGACGTAGCGATATGTCGCGTTCTCAACCGCAGTGTGTTTTTAAGAAACCCTGGCAGAACAGAGCTTCCACAAGCTCTGCTCGGCCAGGAGAGGTTTTGCTCGTGGGTTTTTGGGCGATTCGAGCTCGTGGGCCTTGGTTGGACGTGTTCTCTCCGCAAGGATCGCGTGTGGAGCGGGAGAAACGCCGGGTTATCGCTAGTTTTCGTGTTCTTCATCAAAGTAGGGAGATTCTACCCTTTTTCTTCATGGAATCACTGTGTGTAGGTCATGTGATGTGTTTACAGCTTTAAGAACCGTAGATGGCATGCTAGGACATCACAAAGAGCATGAAAAATGGATTAGAATCCATGCATGGCAGGGTTTTTAGGGTTTTCTAGCGAAGGGGACCTGGATAGGGTTTTTCGCATGTGAAGGCGACGGTCTCCCATGTCGCGATCTTATCACGACAGGGCGATACGTCGCTTTAGTTCTCTTGATTACGACTTGTCGGGGCGTCGCGATCTGAACGCGACCTGGGCCTCTGTCGCGATCGCAGCCGAGGGTGGTTATTTACATACAATTGTTAATATATGTATCCGTTACTGTTTAACCGATGCATGGCATAGTTAACCTGTCACGTCCTAATAAATTAAACTATTTATCGGAAGTGACAGAATATAACATACATACACGGAAAAGACACGATATCCATTCATAAAAGATAACCTCATAAGTGTCTTATTACAAAAGTTTCCTCATTTAGATCTCATGAGGAACAAGTCAACAGAAACTTATTACATCACATTTACTATGCTAAACACTATAGAAAACCATCGTAATTAGCTCCTTGTAGGTTGGTAGTTCACTCAGCACACTATTCCCCTTAAACATTCGTTCCATCTGGATTACCTGAAAAATAGAATTCTGTGAGCTAACTAGCTCAGTAGGATTCAAGTCTATAATCAAGGAGATCAAGATACAAGGTAAGTGACAAGAAGTTATACATGTAATCATGCTTTTGCAAACTAAACTGAGATTGCTATCTGACACTAGATAGCAAAGTTATGGAACAATGAACTCAAGATTCAAGGATTCATAGTAACATTCACGAATTGTATTAAACTCATATGAACACACAATAACATGAAATGATGACCAATCAAACACTTAATGATGCTATGCCAAACATCCACTAATCCTTTATCGTTCCGCGCGGCCACTTAAACGAATTTGGGTGCTCCTCCCAGGACTAGACTAGCCCTTATTTGCCAAGCATAAACTCTTAGATTGAGTCCAAGACTCACAATTTGTCATCACCATACTCTTACCTTTGTAATGAATCAAGGAAGTACAAAGGTTTTACTCAAAGTCACTCAAGGTTTGCACAAGAGAATCAAAGGACTTGATTCCGTCACTGATTTCAGAAATTAACAATTTCACGAGGACAATTTTGTTCGGAACTTGTAGAAATAACTCAAAGTGACAAGAAGGTTAACTTGACTGGTTTAAATGGTTGTTTTGGTAGTAAAATACATAATCTAAAGGTATACTAACAAGTAGAACAAAAGAGTATGATTTTCATGAAAGAACGGGGTCAAAACAAGGCTAGAAACAAGGTTTGGTCATGATCTGTCGACAGGCCTTGGTCTGCTGTCGACAGGGGCTGCACTGCCAGAGCTGGGTTTTCAGCTCTGTGTGTATCTGTCGACAGCCAGCATGGATCTGTCGACAGATGCACTCAGGCTGAAAGTTCTGGGTTCTGGCCAGGGGTTCCTGTCGACAGGCAGACCTTCGTCTGTCGACAGAGGCTATGTAAATGGTCTGAAAGCTATTCCGTTTGACCTCCAAAGGTTCTATAAAGTTACTCTAATGATCCTAACATGAATAAGACTCTAAACAAGTGTGATTTCAGATATAGAACTCATGAAAACATGATCTGAAAACTGAAGATCATGGGACTTAATTTACAAGGGTGTTCTAGCTAAAAGTGAACTCAAAGAGGATAATTGGGAGTACTACTTCTTAGAACTCTTTTCTCCTCATCTATCTATGTGAGTCTTATATGAATTGAACCAACTAATGAGTCTTTTCATACCTCAACACATTAAGTTAGCTAAAAGTAGAAAATCATTGAGGTTCTATCTAATCTACACAATAGAAGCAACACTCTAATTTGTGTTGAATGGTTTGAAGATAACAAGATGTAGATACTTATGACTTGTGGATCAGCTAAAACATGATGACATGTTGATTTCCTATCATGAACATGATTTCTAAACCTTGGTAACAATAGGATCAATATCAAGTTTCCAGATTTCACAAATGTCTGGATTTTCACATTGGACTTAGATTTCTTCATGCCACTACCCAGAGAATCCAAGGGAGGTGGTAGAAGAAATTGGAAAGATCAAGAGGAGAATCCTACCTTGTTGAAGTGAGAATGAGATCCTTGGCTTCAGAAATCCACAGAAATATAAGGAAGCAAAGCACACTTGCACGAAGAAGAAGTTCCACAGCAATTCACCCCAAGGAGATGAACCAGAACAACCGTTGAAGCTTCCTCAAAGAGAATTGATAGCTCAATTCACTAGAATGGCAGTGGAAGTGGAGAAACTTCTGAAGTAGCACACACACACTAGTTAGAAGAGAGAAAAGAGGTGTGTACGATGGTGATGGAGGGCTTTTATAGAACCAAAAGGTTACATGCACATGAACACGTAGGGGGGGTAGGTGTTAAGGTAAGAATCCTTTTTACCCCACTTGGACACCTAGCCCATGCAAGATGAGAGAGTTACACATGGTAACTGAGGTGTTACCATGTTTCCTCAAGTTTTGTCTTCATCTAAAGCCTCCACGTACCCCCTATACAATTAACCCAGAAAAGCCATTCCGTAAATCCTAAGTAATTCAGCTGGTCCACTAAGGTTGATGTAAACATACTCAAATGATATCCATTAATCATGAAATTTTAACCATACATTAATATGATGGTTTTACTAATTGTGATGATTTTTAATAAATTTTTAGATTTTATTTTGCAATAGGTGAAAAATCACCCGAAAAATGGTCGTGTCGACTATACCTTGAAATCCGTACATCGAAAAATTCATATGATTACATATTAAATTTCTCCACATTTTTCTAGAAATTATGATGTTCTCAGATTTTTATTTCGACGTCGTTTTCCGGTTTCACCCTGTGGAGGCACGCATTTCGAGGTGCGACACTGGGATAATATTCATTACCCCTAACTATGTCTATCATCTAATTATCACATTTTAATAATAACCCTAAGGTATTTTAACTCAATTACTTCTATTTTCTCATTAATTAAATTTTCTGGGGCGTTACATAACCGATGTGTTTAAAGGTGGTTTGTGGTGCTTTGGCATTTGTTGCGCTCCTCGGGAGTGCTGCTCACATGATGAGCTACAGGCTCACGTGGTTGTGTGTGTGACTAGTTTTAGTGACCTGTATGTGTTCACGTGGTTTACATAGTGTGCACGAGTTTCTGTGTGCGTGGCAGGTAGTGTTACGGCTTCCGTGGTTACCTCTTTAGTTGGGAGCCCCAGGTTCCGAGGTGAGGCAGGCACGTGGGTGTGCTCGGGGTTTGTCCCGGTACAGTGGTACTGTCAGGGTCTTGTCGTCTTCCTAGACACCCTCACTCTCTGGGAGAGTTGCCGTCCGGCTGAGGGAAAGACGACAGTGGGACAGCGACTTGTGAGAGTTTGTGGTTTAGTCGCTTGTAGCGCGCTCGTAGTTGGGGGGACAGACACCAGTAGACGTACTGAACCCCAGCTAGTCCTCTTTCCAGTGCCTCACTTTAGGGAGCTTAGGCCGGAGTCCCTAAAGGTGACAGACATGGGCCTGCGGGGTGTGACCTGCAAGTGTGGTGGTTTGGTTGGTCTCCACAGTTCTTGTTTGGTTTAGTGGAGCGGCAGCTGGACCTTTCGTCCGTGACTGCGAGGCTGAGAGGTAGACCTGTGTGTTTGTTCGGGTTGGTTGTTGGTGTCGCGAGCCAGGCTACGCGACCCGAGTTTGGCGTTTACCTACTTTAGCTCGTACACCTATTTGGGTTTTCTGTTTATTTAGTAAAGTTACGTTTGAGGTCAGCAGATGGTAAGTAAATTACAGCTTTAATATCTTGCTTAGATAATTCTATAAATTGCTATAGAATAGTTTCCTACTTAGTTACTTGAGTTGTGGTTTGCTCAGTTTCTTTGGGGGAGTTTCCCTACTGAGCCAGTGACTAGCGAGGCTCCCCCCCCCCCTACTCATCTCAGGTGAGGGAGAGCAAGAGGCTTCCCATCCATCGTCTAGTTCCGGCCCGCATCGTAGCGGAGTAGGGTCTGCGCCACCTCCAGCAGTGTAATTTTCTCTCCTTGTACACCTCGGGGTATGCTCCAGGTTCTGTTGTACAGGTTTATGGTTTTAGTTGAGAAACTGACTATGTAAATCCCATGTAAATATTTGTGGAATGGAAAGTTTACTTCTGTTCTGTGGTTTCCTTTATATTTTTATGGACATATGTGAATGATATCCCTTGCGAAGCTTCGGCTCGTTCGCGGGAGGCGGAGTCGTGTCAAGCTCGTTATCAGGTTAACGGGTTTGAACGATGTGGTCCGTCACAGTTGGTATCAGAGCATAGTCCGTATAAATGTTAAGGAACATGAAATTTACATAGCCTATTCTTTACTTAAACCCATTGCTGGTAGTTGACCCTGGATTTTTGTGTTAATAATTGTTGTGTTGTGTGGTTGGAAAATTGTTTGTGCAGGATCAGTAATGGCAAATCGGAGAGATTGGGGAGGAGGTGGTGATGATCCGGAGGATCCTACCCAGAGGATGATTAAGCGGATATGGGAAAGTCTTACGGAGATCCATATGAGGATGGATCAGCCAGGACCCGCACAGCCAACGATACCAGTTGTTGAGGAGGCAGTGCCAGTAGCTCCAATTTTACCCCCAGTAGGAGTTGAGGTACCTTTTGTAGTACCTGTGCACCCTGCAGCACCAGTGAGGCCAGCTACCGCTGAGGATCCTACAGCTCTTGTGGAGAAGTTTATGAGGTTACAACCCCCTACTTACTCAGGTGGCCCTAACCCAAATACTGCAGAGCATTAGATACATGAAATCGAGAGGGTATTTGTAACTATGAGATGTCCGCAGGAAGACAGAGTCATTCTTGCTATTTATCAGTTGAGGGGATTTGCTCAGGAATGGTGGAGGCTCAAGTTGTAGACTGTTTTTGCAGGAAGGACAGAAGATGGAATTACTTGGCCAGAATTTTTGACGGTTTTCAATGACATGTTCTTTCCATTACAGATCCAACAAGCAAAAAGGGAACCGTTTAGAACTTTACATCAAGGGAGATTGTCTGTGTTGAAATATCAGATGAGATTTATGGCATTGAGTAGATATGCCCCTTATGTGGTGACCGATCATGCAATAATGGTGGAATATTTTATTCGGGGATTGAGGTCCGAGTTGCAGGATGCAGTAGCTCCACTGATGTGCAAGACAGTAGAGGAAGCGGCACAGCGGACAGCTGTGTTAGAAAGGACTTTGTAGACTAGGCAGAGTCAGTCTCAAGTGGGAGGTTCAGGCAGCTTTCGACTTCCCCAGCAGTCGTAAGGCGTCAGCAAAGGAAAGGCACCCTCAGAAGCATCATCGTCTGGGATAGCAAAGTGGGGTAAGCAAATTAAGAAATTATTCCAAGGAGGAAGACGTGGCAGAGACAGGCAACAGGGTTTTCAGCAGGGTGGTTTTCAGCAGGGGCGTGGCTACATGCCACCGGTTCCAGAGGAGTCCCAGCAGAGTACCGCAGGTCAACCCGCAACTTTTCGGGAGGTCATATGTTATGCTTGTGGTCATTCAGGACATTATGCCAAGGATTGTCCATCTTGAGGATATGGTTATGGCAGGGGGACTCAGCAGCAGCAGCAGACATATCAACCGTCAGCAGAAAGAGGCAGAGGAACCCCTTTTCAGAGAGGAGGTCGAGGTCAGGTGATGGCAATCACCAAGGCACAGGCAGAAGCATCAAATCTCATAGAAGGTATATTACCGATCTTTGATTTCTCAGCTAGAATATTAATTGATCCAGGTGCTTCTCATTCATTTATTTCCGAAGATTTTTTGGATAGTCTGGCTCATCCCATAGAAGAAAAGCAGTGTGAATTGGTGGTTGAGGTTCCTACCGGTGATTTTATGCTTACTTCATGTTATTTAGATGAGGTTCCAATTGTGATTCATGGGAATCAATTGCCGGCAAAGTTATATGCCTTGTCTTTGAAGGAGTATGATTTGATTCTGGGTATGGATTGGTTAGAGGCTTATGGTGCTCTGGTAGATTGTAGAAAGAAGATGGTCAGGTTTTGTAGACCTGATGGAATAGCTTTTGAATTTCAAGGTATGCCCTTCTATTCTCCTAAGTTTATCATTTCTGTGCTTAGGGCTAGAAGGTTAATTAATGCAGGATGTGTAGCGTATCTTGCCTCTGTGAGTCTGGTTGAGTCTTATAAATCAGTAGAGTCTGTGCCAGTGGTTAGGGAATTTATAGATATATTTCCAGATGAGTTGCCGGGGCTAGCGCCGCGCAGAGAGGTAGATTTCACTATTGAATTAGAACCAAGAAGTATGTCGATCTCAAAGGCACCGTACAGGATGGCACCAGCATAATTAAAAGAGTTAAAGAAGCAGTTGCAGGAGTTATTAGAGAAATGTTTCATCAGGCCAAGTCACTCACCATGGGGTGCACCAGTGTTATTTGTTAGAAAGAAGGATGGTAGTCTGAGGATGTGTATAGATTACCGGCAGTTGAATAAGGTTACTATCAAGAATAAGTATCCGCTCCCAAGAATATATGATTTGTTTGATCAGCTTCAGTCAGCAAAGGTGTTCTCCAAAATTGATTTGAGGTCAGGATATCATCAGTTGAGAATTAAGGAAGAAGATATCAAAAAGTCAGCTTTCAGGACCAAGTATGGACATTATGAATTTGTAGTAATGCCATTTGGGTTGACGAATGCGCCAGCAGCTTTTATGAACTTGATGAATAGGATATTTCATCCGTATCTAGATCAGTTTATAGTAGTTTTCATTAATGATATCTTAATATATTTAGCATCAGAAGAAGAGCATGCAGCCCATTTAAGAATTACATTGCAAACATTGAGAGAGCATCAACTGTATGCTAAGTTCAGTAAATATGAATTCTGGTTGAAAGAAATACAGTTTTTGGGACGTGATTTCTAGTGAAGGAGTTGCTGTGGATCCAGCGAAAGTGGAAGCAGTATTGAAGTGGGCAGAGCCAAAAACAGTGTCAGAAATCAGAAGTTTTTTGGGTCTTGCAGGTTATTATAGAAGATTTATTCAAGATTTCTCTAAAATAGCAGCCCCAATGACTAAGGTGACCAGGAAAGGAGTTTTTTTGTGTGGTCTTCTGAGTGCAGGCGCAGCTTTGCTGAATTGAAAAAGAGGCTTACTATAGCACCAATATTATAAATTCCTTCAGGAAGTGGTGGTTTTGTGATATATATACAGATGCATCCAGAAGGGGATTAGGGGCAATATTAATGCAGCATGGAAAAGTGGTTGCTTATGCTTCCAGGCAATTGAAGAAACATGAAGAGAATTATCCGACTCATGATTTAGAATTGACAGCAGTAGTATTTGCTTTGAAGATCTGACGGCATTATTTATATGGAGAAAGATTTGAAATATTCACAGATCATAAAAGTTTGAAATATATATTCTCACAGAAAGATTTGAATTTAAGGCAACACAGATGGATGGAATATTTGAAAGATTATGACTTCAGTTTGGGATACCATCCAGGTAAAGCAAATGTTGTGGCAGATGCACTGAGTAGAAAAGCTGTTATGAATCAACTTATGATCAGAGAATGGAAATTATATGAAGAGATAGCAAATAATTCCTTATATGTGCCAAATAGTCAGCAGCGAGCAGTGTTGGCGAATAGTGCAGTTGAATCTTCTCTTTTCAGACAGATAGTTGAAGCCCAGAAAGCAGATGAGAATTTGGCTGATATTCTAAGAATGGAGTAACTTTGGGCCATGATAATGTAGTCAGATTAAAAGGCCGAGTGTATGTTCCAGCTGATACAGGAATTAGACAGAAAGTGTTAGAGGAGGCCCACAGGTCAAGATATACTATTCATCCAGGCAGTACTAAGATGTATCAGGGAATGAAGGGTCTTTTCTGGTGGCCAAACATGAAAAGAGAAACTGCAGAATTTATAGCAAGATGTGTCGTCTGTCAGCAAGTAAAAGCAGAACATCAACGACTAGGAGGTTTGTTGCAACCTTTGCCCATACCACAGTGGAAATGGGATTATATAGCTATGGACTTTATAGTAGGTTTGCCCAGCTCAGCAGGACACAATGGCATTTGGGTTTTTGTTGATAGTCTGACTAAAGTTTGCAGACTGTTACCGGTTAATATGTCATGGTCAGTGGACAGGTTAGCCAAATTATATGTGGAAAGAATAATACCATTGCATGGAATTCCAGTTACTATTGTTTTAGATCGAGATCCAAGATTCACCTCAGGTTTTTGGAGAAGTTTGCAGATGGTAATTGGCACTGAGTTAAGATATAGTTCCGCATATCATCCGCAGACAGAAAGGACCATCCAAACAATAGAAGATATGTTGAGGGCATGTTGCTTAGTTTGGGGAGGAATATGGGAACGTCATTTAAGTATGGTTGAGTTTGCATATAATAACAATTATCAAGCAAGTATTGGAATGGCACCCTATGAAGCATTATATGGCAGACCATGCAGGACACCATTGAATTGGCATGAGGTAGGAGAGAGACAAATTCTGGGTCCGGAGTTAATCAGGCAATGTGCAGAAACAGTTAAGTTTATTAAAGAAAAACTTCAGATAGCACAGAGTCGACAGAAGAGTTATGCTGATAACAGACGCATGCCATTGCAGTTTGAGGTGGGGGATTATGTATTTTTGAAAGTTTCTCCTACTAGATTTAGCAAGCGAAGCAAGTTGAGCCCCAGATATGTGGGTCCATTCTAGATAATAGAAAGATTGGGCGAGATGGCTTACAGGTTAGATCTGCCAGCAGACTTCGCAGATGTTCATAATGTGTTCCATGTTTCAATGCTCAGAAAATACATTGAAGATCCGTCCCAAGTGATCAGTTACCAGAGGAGTGAATTAAAGCCAGACATGACTAAGCCAGAATATCCAGTATAGATTATAGGCCGCATAACCCAAAAGGTCAGGAATAAGAATATTGATTTAGTGAAAGTCAGATGGAAAAACAGGCAAGGCAGTGAGGATACTTGGGAACTAGCAGAGAAAATGATGAAGATATATCCATACTTGTTTGAGTAAGCTTTTAATTCTTTTATGTGATAGTACCTTGTTTGTTTTAAATTGAAATTTTTTTTATCGGGTTCCACTTTAAATTTCGAGGAAGAAATTCCTTTTAGGTGATAGTAATGTAGCATATTGACTGTTCGGATCGTCTTACATTAGTTGTGGTGGCCAGTGTGTGGCCCATGTTGTGTGTAGCAGGTGCTTGCACAGGTTTCCGGGGAGTTGTGGACCGGTTGGTTGGCCCAAAATGTAGGTTTGTTCTCCGTCCCTGAACGCGACAGAGAGGTGCGTCACGTTCTCATCGCGACACCCGAGGACGTTGCGTTCAGGTTGCCACTGTCTTGGCTCGTCGTCTGCATGCGCGCCGCATGTCGCGCACAGGGCGGGCGTGCTGACGTCGATAGGAGGATCGCGACGGGCATTCGTGTCGCGACCTGGTCGCAACGTAGCGATATGTCGCGTTCTCAACCGCAATGTGTTTTTAAGAAACCCTGGCAGAACAGAGCTTCCACAAGCTCTGCTCGGCCAGGAAAGGTTTTACTCGTGGGTTTTTGGGTGATTCGAGCTCGTGGGCTTTGGTTGGACGTGTTCTCGCCGCAAGGATCGCGTGTGGAGCGGGAGAAACGCTGGGTTATCGCTAGTTTTCGTGTTCTTCATCAAAGTAGGGAGATTCTACCCTTTTTCTTCATGGAATCGCTGTGTGTAGGTCATGTGATGTGTTTACAGCTTTAAGAACCGTAGATGGCATGCTAGGACATCACAAAGAGCATGAAAAATGGATTAGAAACCATGCATGGTAGGGTTTTTAGGGTTTTCTGGCGAAGGGGACCCGGATAGGGTTTTTCGCCTGTGAAGGCGACGGTCTCCCATGTCGCGATCTTATCGCGACAGGGCGATATGTCGCGTTAGTTCTCTTGATTACGACTTGTCGGGGCGTCGCGATCTGAACGCGACCTGGGCCTCTGTCGCGATCGCAGCCGAGGGTGGTTATTTGCATACAATTGTTAATATATGTATCCGTTACTGTTTAACCGATGCATGGCATAGTTAACCGATGTGTTTAAAGGTGGTTTGTGGTGCTTTGGCATTTGTTGCGCTCCTCGGGAGTGCTTCTCACATGATGAGCTACAGGCTCACGTGGTTGTGTGTGTGACTGGTTTTAGTGACCTGTATGTGTTCACGTGGTTTACGTAGCATGCACGAGTTTCCGTGTGCATGGCAGGTAGTGTTACGCCTTCTGTGGTTATCTCTTCAGTTGGGAGCCCCAGGTTCCGAGGTGAGCCAGGCACGTGGGTGTGCTCGGGGTTTGTCCCGGTATAGTGGTACTGTCAGGGTCTTGTCGTCTTCCTAGACACCCTCACTCTCTGGAAGAGTTGCCGTCCGGCTGAGGGAAAGACGACAGTGGGACAGCGACTTGTGAGAGTTTGTGGTTTAGTCGCTTGTAGCGTGCTCGTAGTTGGGGGGACTGACACCAGTAGATGTACTGGACCCTAGCTAGTCCTCTTTCCAGTGCCTCACTTTAGGGAGCTTAGGCCGGAGTCCCTAAAGGTGACAGGCATGGGCCTGCGGGGTGTGACCTACAGGTGTGGTGGTTTGGTTGGTCTCCACAGTTCTTGTTTGGTTTAGTGGAGCGGCAGCTGGACCTTTCGTCCGTGGCATCGAGGCTGAGAGGTAGACCTGTGTGTTTGTCCGGGTTGGTTGCTGGTGTCGCGAGCCAAGCTACGCGACCCGAGTTTGGAGTTTACCTACTTTAGCTCGTACACCTGTTTGGGTTTTCCGTTTATTTAGTAAAGTCACGTTTGAGGTCAGCAGATGGTAAGTAAATTACAACTTTAATATCTTGCTTAGATAATTCTATAAATTGCTATAGAATAGTTTCCTACTTAGTTACTTGAGTTGTGGTTTGCTCGGTTTCTTTAGGAGAGTTTTCCTACTGAGCCAGTGACTAGCGAGGCTCCCCCCCCCCCCCCCCTACTCCTCTTAGGTGAGGGAGAGCAGGAGGCTTCCCATCCGTCGTCTAGTTCCGGGCCGCATCGTAGCGGAGCAGAGTCTGCGGCACCTCCAACAGTGTAATTTTCTCTCCTTGTACACATCGGGGTATGCTCCAGGTTTTGTTGTACAGGTTTATGGTTTTAGTTGAGAAACTGGCTATGTAAATCCCATGTAAATATTTGTGGAATGGAAAGTTTACTTCTGCTCTGTGGTTTCCTTTATATTTTTACGGACATATGTGAATGATATCCCTTGCGAAGCTTCGGTTCGTTTGCGGGAGGCGGAGTCGTGTCAGGCTCGTTATCAGGTTAACGGGTTTGAACCATGTGGTCCGTCACAGTAACTGAGGCTATTTGTGTGACCTTCAAGCTATTTGGGTAATCTAGAGGCTGTTTTTGTAACCCAAGAGTTATTTGTGTAATCTGGATATCATAAATTTGTAACCTGGAGACTATGTAAGCTATTTGTGTAACTTGGATCCTATTTGTGTAATTGAGTCTATTTGTGTAATCTTGAACCTATTTGTGTAATTTGCAATCTATTTGTGCAATTTGGAAGCTATTTATGTAACCTAGAACCTTTTTTGTAATCTAAAGACTATTCTATATAATTAAGGCTATTTATGTAATTTGGAGTCTATTTTGTGTAATCTATAGACTATTTGAGTAATATGTTATCTATTTGTGTAACTTAGATGCTATTTGTGTAACGTAGTCTCTTTGTGTAACTAAGGTTATTTGTGCAATCTTGAAGTTATTGTGTAACTTAGAACTTACTTGTATAATCTTATTAGATTACACAAATAGACTACATGTTATAGAAATAGTCCTAGTTACACAAATAACATCTAGATTATATAAATAGACTCCAAGTTATACAAATAGTTTATAAGTTACACAAATAGACTCCATGTGAGACAAATAGACTCCAAGTAATTATACAAATAGATTCCCAATTACACAAATAACTTCAAAGTTATACAAATAACCTCAATTACACAAATAAGCTCCAAAATACACAAATAATCTCAATTATTCAAATAACTTATAAGTTACACAGCCTCAAAATTACACGACTAACTTACCTTAATAATATTACACATAATCTTCATATTACACACATAGTCTCTCTCTCCACCCTCGTCACCTCTCCATCTCTCTCTCTCTCTCTCTCTCTCTCTCTCTCTCTCTCTCTCTCTCTCTCTCTCTCTCTCTCTCTCTCTCTCTCTCTGTAACGACCCCGGCACCCAGACCCTCGGCTCCCACCGAGAATCCGGCCGCCGGTGCCGCCGCCCATGGGTCTGGGGACCCGGAAGGGCTAACGGATCAGTCTAACAAGATATGTAAGAGAAGTAAGTGACGACAAACAAGCACTAAAATGTACTAACAAGTGAAAGAAATAGTCCACCACAAGTACATATCTAGTACAGTCCCCTCTGTTAACAATGTTAATGCGGCGGCTTCCTACGTCGCGATCTGGAAGAGCTGTTAGACCCGACAGCCAAACTCGCCACGCGTCGTCATGTCAGACCTGACATTATGAACGCGATGGCATGACATGTTGCGTTCATGTGCATGCGCCACGACACGTGTCCCAACTGTCCCGACAGCAAGACGACAAAAAAAACATGTTGTGGTCAGAGCAGAGTCGCGACAGGGTAACCCGTCGCGTTCTTAACCAGAACGCGACGATTGCCCCTATCGCCTTCAGAAGGCGACAACCCAAAACGTCGCGACCCTGACAGAAGGGTGTTTGGCCAAGGAACCAGGATGTTACAATCTAACCAACAAAAAAATAATTTCATCCTTGAAATTAAGGGTGAAACCCGAGGGACGAAGGCAAGCAACATACCAATTACTCAAACAAATAAGGAAAGTGCTCCTGCATCTCGTCCTCACGCTCCCACGTGGCCTTGCCACCAACGCGATTCTCCCAGACAACCTTGACAAGCGAGATCTGCTTCCTGCGCAATTGTTGCACTCTGCGGTCCACAATACTGACGGGGTACTCTGGCACTGACAGATCTGGAGCAACCTCTAACTGTGAGTAGTCTAACACGTGCGATTGATCTGGCATGTACCTCCTCAGCTGCAAGATGTGGAAGATGTCGTGAACTCCTGCTAGCTCGGGCGGAAGAGCCAACCTGTACGCGACCTCACCAACCCGCTCCAGGATGGGAAAGGGACCCACAAACCTCGGACTAAGCTTGCCCCTCTTCCCAAACCTAATAATGCCCTTGGTAGGCGAGATCCATAGAAACACACTATCACCAGTCTCAAACTGAAGTGGCCTCCGGCGAACGTCTGCGTAGCTCTTTTGCCTGCTCTGTGCTATATGCAGTCTTTGTCTGATCAGTCTCATTGTGTCTGCACACTGTTATACCAGCTCTGGTCCCAGTATCTGCCTCTCTTCAACCTTGTGCCAGTGCCATGGTGTCCAGCACGGTCTGCCGTACAAAGCCTCGTAAGGCGCCATCCCAATGCTGGAGTGAAAGCTATTATTATAAGCGAACTCCACCATGGGAAGGTGCGACTCCCACGTGCCGCCCCAGTTCTGGCAACACGCTCTCAACATATCCTCAAGGGTCTGTATGGTCCTCTCTGACTGGCCATCTGTCTGCGGGTGATAGGCTGAACTCAGTCTCAACTCAGTGCCCAGTGCCCTCTGAAAACTGTGCCAGAAATAAGAAGTGAACCTCGGATCTCTATCGGAGACAATAGAGACCGAGGTCCCGTGCAATGGTACAACTCTGTCCACGAATAGTCTGGCAAGTCTATCTACTGTCCAAGCTGATCTGACCGGTAGGAAAAGAGTTGTCTTCGTCAGTCGGTCGACGACTACCCAAACACTGTCGTGCCCCTGCGAAGTACGAGGTAACCTAGCAACAAAGTCCATGGTGATGTGTTCTCACTTCCACATGAGAATGGGTAACGACTGAAGCTCACCACCAGGACACTGGTGCTCCGCCTTTACCAACTGACAGGTAAGACAACGAGTAACAAACTCAGCAAGATCTCTCTTCATCCCAGGCCACCAGAAGAGTCCCCTCAATTCGTGGTACATCTTGGTAGAGTTGGGATGAACAGAGTACCTCGAACGGTGCGCCTCAGCCAACAGCTCCTGCCTGACGTCTGCTAGGACGTACAACCTACCTCTAAACCTGACTTCGTTGTCCTCGTCCAACTCTACCTCTGGCATCTGCAAAATCTCTGCCAACTCTGAATCTGCACTCTGAGCCTCTAACACCTGATGGTATATGGCTAGACGAACTGTCAAACTGGTCAACACTGCTCTGCCTCTGACTCTTGACAGAAGGAACACTCCCTGCACAGCGTCCTCCAACAACATCAAGTGTCTAACCAACAAAGAACTCAAGTGGCCTCTCCCACTTAAAGCGTCTGCTACTACATTAGCCTTTCTCGGGTGATAGGAAAGAGTAAAGTCATAGTCCTTCAAGCACTCGACCCACCTGTGCTGCCTGAGGTTTAGATCTCTTTGTGTGAAGACATACTGCAAACTCTTGTGGTCTATGAACACCTCGAACACCTCCTCGTACAAGTAATGTCTCCACAACCTCAAGGCAAACACGACCGCTGCAAGCTCCAAGTCGTGTGTCGGATAGTTCTGCTCATGCTTCTTCAGCTGCCTAGAAGCTGGTCTGAAGACAAAACCACCACTGCCAGACGACAAAATAAGGATCAGGGCTGAAGTCAACATGTCCTTCAGCTCCTGAAAACTTTGCTCACACTCTGTCGTCCACACGAACCTGGTCTCTCGCCTGGTCAACCTCGTCAGCGGCTCTGCAACTCTGGCAAAGTTCTGCACAAATCTCCGGTAGTAACCTGCCAACCCCAGAAAACTGCATACCTCTGCAACTGTAGTGGGCTGGCCCCAAGAAACCACTGCCTCAACCTTGGCAGGATCGACTGCCACACCTGCACCTGAGACCACGTGACCAAGGAAGTGCACCTCCTTTAGCCAAAATCCACATTTGCTAAATTTGGCATAAAGTTGGTGACTCCTCAGTGCCTCCAACACGAGCCTCAAGTGCACCTCGTGCTCCTCTGTCGTTGCTGAGTACATCAGGATGTCATCCACGAACACTACCATGAATCGGTCCAGGTACTCTCGGAACACTCTATGCATCAACTCCATGAAAGCTGTCGGTGCA
The DNA here is from genome assembly GCA_014218235.1 of Colocasia esculenta. Taxonomy (NCBI): domain Eukaryota; kingdom Viridiplantae; phylum Streptophyta; class Magnoliopsida; order Alismatales; family Araceae; genus Colocasia; species Colocasia esculenta. The sequence goes on along the minus strand of CM024765.1, from coordinate 54,354,302 downwards.
TTCGTGAGCCCAAAAGACATCACGACAAACTCGAAGTGTCCGTAACGGGTATGGAAAGCTGATCTGGAGATATCTGACTCCCTGATCCTCAGCTGGTAGTAACCGGACCTCAAGTCAATCTTCGAAAACACTGAAGCTGACTACAACTGGTTAAACAAGTCATCGATCTTGGGCAACATATACTTATTTTTCACTGTAACCTGGTTCAGCTGCCGATAATCGATGCACAACTTGAGACAACGATCCATCTTCCTCACAAACAACACAGACGCACCCCAAGGCGAACGGCTCAGATGAATGAAACCCTTCTCGAGTAGCTCCTCGAGTTGGCGCCTCAACTCCCGCAGCTCCGTCGGCGCCATCCGGTACAGTGCCTTGGACACAGGCATCGTCTCCGGAAACAACTCAATGGAGAAATCTACTTCCCGCTCTGGCGGTAAACCAGGTAGGTCCTCCGGAAACACATCAGCATACTCACAAACAACAGACACGTCAGAAACATACAACTCACCAGAATCTGAGAAACTCACAGAAGCAAGATATGCTACATAACCATCTCGGATCAAGCGACGAGCTCTACAGAAAGAGACGAGAGGTCGGTGGGTAGACCGTGTACCTCGGAAGCAAAGCACAAGGGCTCCAGGTATCTCGAACCACACAGTCTTCTGCTGATAGTCCACCAACGCAGAGTGTGCCTCCAACCAATCCATGCCAAGGATGGCATCAAAGTCGTGGATCTGTAAGGCAAACTGTAACGGCCCCGGTGCCCGGGTCCCCGGCTCCCACCAAGGATCCGACCGTCGGCACCGCCGCCCACGAGTCCGGAGACCCGGAAGGGCTAACGGATCGGTCTAACGAGATATGTGATGGAAAGTAAATAACGACGACTGTACTAAAAATGTACCAACTAGTGCAAGAAGAAGTCTAACACAACGTGCAAGTCTAGTACAAGTCCCAAAGTAGTAAAGTACGAGTGCAGAAAGGAAAAGGAATAACACATCCCTTAGGGGCATACCCCGAGGGTGAAGTACAGAACTGGGGGAAACACTGCCACTAGAGACGCCGACTACTGCGGGCCCGTCTCCTCGCTACGCCGCGGAGGGAACTGCTGTGAAGTCTCACCTGCAAAACAGGGAGTGAGCTTCACGAAGAAGCCCAGTAGGGACTACCAATCTCCCACTGGTTCACAAGCATATATATATATACTAGCGCAATAATTAAATAAAGCAGTAAGGTCTAATCTACTAAACAGAGTAAAGTGCGGAAGTGTGAAAGAACTACACAGTCGTCGGTCTAAGCCACTCGGCGGGACCGGAAAACCCGTGTAAACCAAGGCACCACAAGAACCCAGCTGTAAACACAGACAGTGAACTGCCTGGACAAGCACACTAGCTATAGTACACTACTCTAGTTAGCTGGTCAGGTGCGCCACGCGTCTTACCCTCGACCAACGGTCCATGTCTGACACCTCCCGTCGGAGTGAGACGTGGAACCACAAGTAACCACAACTACCGTAGTCTGGCCGGACTACGGTCCCACGCTTGACACCTCTAGGTGGTACCGGAACCACGTAGAGTGAGGCAGTGAGAACGGACTAGCTGAACTGCGCCATACGAGTCACACACTACCGGCGTACCAGTCTCAGCTAAGAGAGCTCCACAAACGACCTCGTCGTTGTCCCACCATTTTCCCCTACTGCTACCAAAGTCAATGACTCGAGCAAACCCCGCCGCCTGGAGCAACACCCTCTGACACAAGCGCGCGGGGACCGGGGGTCCCAGGTAACGGTAACAACCTGTCTCGCGGACAAGCCCTCAAGTGCCTAGCACCGGGCAAAGAGAGAGAGACTAGAAGTAGCATTGTACTAGGAAACAGCACAGGTGCCAAGAAAACCGAGTCGCAGCGGAAGCAAGACACTGAGCAGGTGGCGAAGTCCCTTCTCTGTCTGAGAAGGCGACAGGCATGGTGTCGCCATCAAGATGGCGACACTCAGGCCGGCGCAACCCTTCTGGACTGGTCGCGACAAGGTCCTTGTCGCGACCAGGCCAGTGCTCCAGAAAGGGAACAGTAACCGGAACGGAAAGCAGGCAGAAGGCGACGGCCCTCATGTCGCTACCAGGATGGCGACAGAGGTGTTGTCGCCTTTAGGAGTTCTTGAAGGCGACGCATCAATGCGTCGCCACCTGGGTAGCGACACCCAAGGTGTCACATTACCAGGTGACCACCCACCGAGCCTCCCTTCAACAAGGCCTCAACCACACCACAAACACATCCGTGGGGAGGGGATCATGTAGGCAATTAAACATAGCTCTAATGAGCTCAAACCACCCTCAAAAGAACCCCAACAAGCATGCAACTAGGCTACACTCACATGCATCTCACTCATCATATGAACAACCCTCAAAACTCAAGACAAACCCATTGCATGCAAGAGAAACACACAAACCACCACAATCACACATGCATAACAACACCCTAGCAAGGTAGTTCTAAGCTTGGAAGAGGGGTTTGGAATCCTAAACAAGTAGAACTAGGGGGAAGGATGGTTTCCCTACCTCGAGAAGAAGATCCAACCTCAAGGGCCCTTCTCGTAGGCTAGCAACCCTCCACCTCCGAGCTCCGACGTTCCACAAACCTCCTCCCACGAGCCGGGTAATTCCCCTTCCTTGAAGAGCATCCAAGCATGCCAAAGAGAGGAGAAGACACAATGAGGGAGAGATCAACCATGGAAGAACAAGGAAAAACAACCACCAACACCTTACCTTGCAAAGAAACACCAAGGCCTCCCTCCTAAGCCTCCCACGAAGTCCCCAAGCCTCAGTTCGCCGGAGGAGAAGCCTTCACCAAGCAAGGAGACGAACTGGGGCTTGTGCTCTCGGCTTGGGCACTTAAGATTTTAAACATGAGAAGGCGACATGGGACCCGTCGCCTTCAATAATCCTGAAGGCGACATGGGACATGTCGCTATCCCCTGGTCAAAGGTCAAGTCGACCTGCGACCTCGCCACGTGTCAGCCATGCAGGCCTGACACCAGGTCGCGACAGAGGATTTGTCGCCTTCCCTCTGTCGGAGGTTGACACCTGTCATCTCTCTTGAGACAGCTACACGACGAAAGTGCATGCGGCTCGCAGCAGAGAGAGAAAGCGACATAATGCCCGTCGCCTTCCCATTCAGAAGACGACGATCAACATGTCACCTTCAGAAGGCGACATACAAGGTGTTGCCACCCTCGACATAAGGCAACTGGCCAAAGGTAACATGGGATGTTACAATCTAACCAACAAAAATATAATTTCGTCCTCGAAATTCAGGGCGAAACTAGGGGAACAAAAGTAAAACTGCGTACCTATCACTCGAGCAAGTAAGGAAACTGCTCCCGCATCTCGTCCTCACGCTCCCAAGTGGCCTCGCCACCAGCGCGGTGCTCCCAAACCACCTTGACGAGTGGAATCCTCCTCCTGCGAAGCTGCTGCACTCTGCGGTCCACCATGCTAACTGGGTACTCCGGCACGGACAAGTCGGGGGCGACCTCAAGCTGCGAGTAGTCGAGCACATGCGACGGATCTGGCATGTACTTCCTCAGCTGCGAAACGTGGAAGACGTCGTGAACACCTGCCAACTCAGACGAAAGGGCTAACCGGTAAGCGACCTCGCCCACACGCTCCACGATGGAAAAAGGGCCAACAAACCTCGGGCTGAGCTTGCCCTTCTTCCCAAACCTGAGAACGCCTTTGGTAGGCGAGATCCGAAGGAACACTCTGTCGCCAACCTTGAACTGAAGCGGTCTCCTGCGGACGTCGGCGTAGCTCTTCTGTCTGCTCTGCGCTGTCTGCAACCTCTGCCGGATCAGCCTCACTGTGTCTACACACTGCTGAACTAGCTCCGGACCCAGCAACTGCCTCTCACCAACCTCGTGCCAGTGCAACGGTGTCCTGCACGGCCGACCATACAGAGCCTCGTAGGGCGCCATCCCGATGCTGGAGTGAAAGCTATAATTATAAGAAAACTCCACCATGGGAAGGTGTGACTCCCACGTGCCACCCCAGTCTAGGCAACACGCTCTCAACAAGTCCTCGAGGGTCTGTATGGTTCACTCAGACTGCCCGTCTGTCTGTGGGTGGTACGCCGAACTCAGCCTCAGCTCAGTGCCAAGTGCCCGCTGAAAGCTGCTCCAGAAACGAGAAGTGAACCTCGGATCTCTATCTGAGACAATAGAGACCGAGGTTCCGTGCAAAGGTACCACTCTGTCCACAAACAACCGAGCAAGTCTGTCAACTGACCAAGCTGCTCTGACTGGAAGAAAGCGAGCGGTCTTCGTCAACCTGTCAACGATGACCCAAACACTGTCGTGCCCCTAAGAGGTACGAGGTAAGCCAGAAACAAAGTCCGTGGTGATATGCTCCCATTTCCACACTGGAATGGGAAGCGACTGCAACTCACCACCAGGACGCTGGTGCTCTGCCTTCACCTGCTAGCAGGTAAGGCAGCGCGAAACAAACTCAGCGATATCTCTCTTCATCCCCGGCCACCAAAAGAGTACCCTCAAGTCATGGTACATCTTGGTAGAGCCTGGATGAATAGAGTATCGCGACCGGTGAGCCTCGGACAGTACCTCCTCCCTGGCGTCCTCTGGAACGTAGAGTCTGCCTCGGAAACGAACCTCGTTGTCCTCATCCAGTGCTACCTCGGGCAACCGCAACACGTCTGCCAAGTCCTCGTTGCACTCTGAGCCTCAAGTACCTGCTGAAAAACCCACGGACGAACGGTCAGGACGGTGCCACTGCCCTCTCCCGGAGGCTCGACGGTACAAACACACTCTGAGCGGCGTCCTCCAGGAGTCTCCAGTGTCTAACCAACAAAGAACTCAGGTGGGCTCTCCTACTCAAAGCATCTGCCACGACATTAGCCTTCCCTGGGTGATAGGAAAGACTAAAGTCATAGTCCTTCAAGTATTCGAGCCACCTGCGCTGCCTGAGGTTGAGATCCCTCTGCATGAAGACATACTGTAAGCTGCGGTGGTCGGTGAAGACCTCGAACACCTCACCGTACAAGTAGTGCCTCCACAACCTCAAGGCAAACACGACCGTTGCAAGCTCCAGGTCGTGCGTCGGGAGTTCTGCTCATGCTTCTTCAGCTGACGAGAAGCATAGGCAACTACTCGACCGTGCTGCATCAACACAGCACCCAAACCAGTACCCGAAGCGTCTGTGTAGACAACAAAGCCGCCAGTGCCAGAAGGAACAACAAGGATCGGAACTGAAGTCAGCCGACTCTTCAGCTCCTGGAAACTCTGCTCGCACTCTGTCGTCCACACAAACCGGGTCTCCCGCCTGGTCAAACGGGTCAAAGGCTCTGCAACTCTGGCGAAGTCCTGTACGAACCTCCTGTAGTAGCCTGCCAGCCCCAGGAAACTGCGAACCTCAGCAACTGTAGTGGGCTGGCCCCAAGAAACAACGGCCTCAACCTTGGCGGGATCAACCACCACACCTGCACCAGAAACAACGTGCCCAAGGAAGTGCACCTCTTTAGCCAAAACTCACACTTGCTGAACTTGGCATAAAGTCAGTGACTCCTCAAAGTTTGCAACACCAGCCTCAAGTGAACCTCGTGCTCCTCCGTCGTCGCTGAGTACACCAGGATGTCGTCGACGAACACCACCACGAACCGGTCCAGGTACTCGCTGAAAACACTGTTCATCATCTCCATGAACGCTGTTGGGGTTCGTGAGCCCAAAAGGCATCACGACAAACTCGAAGTGGCCGTAGCGGGTGCGAAAGGCTGATCTCGGAACGTCTGACTCTCGAATCCGCAACTGGTAGTAACCCGACCTCAAGTCGATCTTCGAGAACACTGAAGCTGTCTGCAACTGGTCAAACAAGTCATCGATCCTGGGCAAAGGATACTTATTCTTCACGGTAACCTGATTCAGCTGACGATAATCAATACACATTCTCAGGCTACCATCCTTCTTCCTCACAAACAACACAGGCGCTCCCCACGGCGAGCGGCTAGGACGAATGAAGCCCAACGCAAGCAACTCCTCTAGTTGGCGCTTCAACTCCCGCAGCTCCGCCGGCGCCATCCGGTACGGTGCCTTGGACGCAGGCATCGTCCCCGGAAGCAACTCAATGGAGAAATCTACCTCCCGCTCAGGCGGCAACCCAGGTAGATCCTCCGGAAACACGTCAGCAAACTCACAAACAACCGGCACGTCAGAAACAGTCAACTCCCCAGAATCTGAGACACAAACGGAAGCCAGGAAAGCAACACAACCGTCTCGGATAAGACGCCGAGCTCTACAGAAAGAAACAAAGGGTCGGCGGACAGACCGGGTACCTCGGAAGCAAAGCACAGGTGCTCCAGGTAACTCGAACCGCACGGTCTTCCGCTGACAATCTACCAAAGCAGAGTGTGCCTCT
>CM024765.1:54296965-54347783 GCA_014218235.1 Colocasia esculenta | reverse complement strand
ATTATTGTTCCAAAAAGCAACTGCAAAAATAGACGTGAACGTACAATAATATATCTTCTATGATAGTAGTCTACTCCATTTAACACATTGTATTTTCACATTAATAGTAACGTACATCTACCACGACAAAAAGGTTTTAGACGGACTTGTATAAGCATTTCTTTGTCCAGTGAGTAAAATGTATTTTACTAACCTAGAATATCCTCTTGGAAGAAAAGATTTTCTTGTTTTATTTTTTGCATGTAAGACTGTAATGTAAATGACTACGGTAACATGCAAAGAAACTTAGTATGGCAAGGAAATGATCGTTACACACAAAATTTAAAGACGTTATGTTGAGCACTCATTTGTGCACATTTAAGTAAGGCATTACTTATTGTTTTGAGTATGACAAATTTTATTTTATTTAATTAATAAATCCATGATTATAATTACTTGTAGTATAGATTTCATTTTGTTGTCGACAAATCTCTCTTAGTTGTCAACAGATTTCTCTTATGTGTCGACACATATTTTCTATTTGTTGGCAAATGTCTTCTATCTATCGACACATGATTTACTTCAGAGCGAATATTTTTCTAAGCCCACATCGACTACAATATATGTATCATGGGCAGTCGAAATCCACATTGATTATTGACTAAGTCTTCTATCGATTACTACATAATGTTCTGATGCTGAAGACTTACATGATCAGTCAAAGTTCAACTCCAACTCTTGGCAAGTCGAAGTACGACATCGATTGGTGAACAAGTTTCAACAGTCGAAGTCCACTCCGACTCGTGACCATTGATGCTTCACATCGATTAACGTTATGTTTGTTGTGATTGATGAACATCACATCGATTAACGTTATGTTTGTTGCGATTGATGAACATCACATCGATTAGCGTTATGTTTGTTACGATTAATGAACACCACATCAATTAATGTTATATTTGTTGCGATTGATGAACACCACATCGATTGACGTTATTTTTGTTGCGATTGATGAACAACATATCGATTAATGTTATGTAACATCCCCCTCTTGTTGGCCAGCCACCTTCGGATGAAGGTCGCGACGCATCGGGCCGTCGCCTTCTAAGGCGACGATGTGGTTGTCACGTTCTGGTTAGGAACGCGATAGGTAGGTCGTCGCGTTCATCCCTCTGACCGCAGCATGCAGTTTTGTCGTTTTGCTGTTGGGACAAGTGTCACCCCCTGACAACGTGAAGGCGACATGTCCGGTGTCGCATTCAGGTTGTCAGGTCTGCGAGCTTGACACGTGGCGTTCCCGTTGGTCAGTTGACCAGAACTTTGGGATCGTGACAGGCAACTGTCGCTTCTCAACTCCGAGGCTTAAAAGAGCACAGGCCTCAGAATAGTCATCCTCTTTCTCTTCTCCGACGTTTCCTGCTTCCCTTACGACCCTGTGGTGTTCTCCGTGGGAAGCTTGAGAGGAGATGAGGGCTTGGGAGAGGTGTGTTGTCCTTGTGGTGGTGCTCTTTCCGGCGTGTCGTCTCCCCTTCCCGATGTGGTGCTTCTCCGACGTGGGTGTGGCTCGCTCTCCTCGTGGTGGTGACTGCTTATTCGACTGTAGGACGATCCTTTCTCGTGGACAGCGTGAGCGTGGAGTTTGGAGCGAGGAGGAGGTGGCCATACACACGAGAAGACCCCAACGGGTTGGCTCTTCGTTTGAGATAGGGACTCCTTGTCTTTCCCCTAGTCTACCATTCTAGGGCCTTCAATCCCCTTCTCCAAGCCTTAGAACTCATGCTAGGGTGTGCATGTGTGATTGTGGTTCCTGTGGAATGCATGTTTGGCTTGGTTGTGCTTCGAATGGGGGTGGGGTTTGAGTGACCTTTCATGTGAGTTTATGGAGTGTAGAACCATCTCTTTGGCATGCATGGGTTTTACAAGGGTGGTTTGAGCTTATTTGGTCTGTTTATATCATTCTACATGCTCCCCTCCCCTTATATTCGTCGGATTTGTGGTGCATGGTTTTGAAGGGATGCTCTTGGGTGTGTAGTCTGTGGTCGCGACACATTTGGTGTCACGACCCAGATCGCGACAGCCCGATACGTGGCCTTCTGGTGGAGAAAGCGACGCCCACCCTGTCACTTTTGGTCGCGACAGGGTGGCTGTCGCCATCTTACCTATTTTCACTGTGTGTTGTGGGAGGTCTCAGGTGGTCACCTGGACCTCTGGCTGTGGTTGCGACAATGTCCTTGTCGCGACCTGATCGCACAGGTCCCGTGTCGCCTTTTGACCCAGGTCGCGACAGACAGGGTGTTGCATTCTGGTCGTGACAGCCCTTGTGTCGCTTCCTCAGACAGAGAGTGGCTTGGCGACCTGTTCGGAGTTTTCCCTTCCGCTATGACTCTTATTTTCTTGGCACCTGTGCTGTTCCTAGCACGGTCCTACTCTAGTCTTTCGCCCGGTGCTAGGTGTAGGTATCGCTTTTGGGTTTCGCTTTGGGCGAACGCCGAGGCGCCCACAAGGAGGGGGGGTGTAAGATAAAAGGGAAATAATGTGGTGTGTGTATATGGAGTGGAAAGTGAAAAAAAAAGAAACGTGATCGCCAGCACGCGAAGGGGCCTAATGGAGGCAGATGAAGGGGAAGCCGTGCGCTACTTACCGTTCACCCGAAGATCGCGGGAGTTGTGCTTGTGGGCCCTACCTCTTCCTTCCACCGGCCGGCCGGCGAGGAGATTTAGCTCCGGTGATCTTGCGAAAAGACAAAGAAAGCAAATAACGGGAGATTAGACTATGGGGGTGTAGTAAAAATCCAAATGGGTGAGATAGAAGGCATTAAATGGGCGTTAACACACCTTATGGGGTGGCGTTAAACCCTAACGGGTGGATGGGGGAAAAATGGTGTGCGTTGTGTGTGGTGGAGTGAATGCATGCAAGACGATAATAAAAATGGGAAGAAGGGGAAATGGCGAGGTAGCCCGCGTTGGCAACGGATGGAGAGGACAAAGGGGTGCTCGCCCGTCTCGCTCCGGCGAAGCAGGTGTGGGGACGGCGCACGATATCTCGAGGAGGAAGACCGAGGATGACGCACGCCGGACGGGCACCTTTCGGGCTTCGGGCTCCGAGCTTTTTGATCTGTCAGGGCTGTGCCTCGGACATAAGAAATTGTGGCACAGAGGTTGAGGCGCCAATCCGGCAGGGCTTCGCCGTCTCTGGGAATTGGGTTTGGAACGCTTTGAAATTTTCACATCGGTATGTTTTATAGGCAACAACTTGCCAAATTCGCGTCGCCTACAGCGGACGCCTTTCAGATATAAATAGCGGCCACGCGGCAAGCCGCGATTTATAAGCCCTGACGTGGCGAAAAATGTGATGATTAAGCATGTAATCGCCTTCTAAATCGCGTCTGGACAGTGCGCCCCATTTCTTGTCGAATCGATATTGATGAAATCGATGCTTGATTGACAAGAAATATTAAAAACGCGTCTTGCCGCTCAGGCGCGTTTCAAAAATACTCGGGTTTTCGAGGCCTGGCGTCGTTTGACAAGCCTTTGACTTTAAATCGCGGCGTTCCAGAGGACGCGAATTACAACTGCCTATCTGCAGATGGACGAATTTGATCCGCGTCGGGCATGAGAGCCGCACATCAATTCTGAAACGGCGTCCACTATATGGCTCGAATCTTTTAAATTCCCCAGACCTTTAAAGAAATCCCTAAAAAATCTACAAAAAATCCAGAAAAATGTGAATAATCCTCATGACTTAATTGGAGAGAGCCACCTTTGAGGCGTCATGGTGTAACATGAAATTGCTTCGATTGGCGGCAAAAGTCGTGTCTCCAACTGTCTCGCCTGGGTTCTGCTTTGCAGGGAGCGAAATAGAAGGACCGAAGTGTAGTTTAATGGAATGAATGAAAGAAATGAGTTTATGTAGTGGAGTGTAGTGGGAGCGGACTGGAAAAGTAGACACCAGGTGTGATATACCGCCTCAATACGATCTTTCAGTCAATCAAGTGAAGTTTGTCGGGAGGGTCTTAAGAGAGAATTCAATGCTTTGGACGAGACACAAAAAGAAAGTCGTTGTGCTTGGGCATCGGAAAGGAGGGAATCAACTTCCAACGTCGGGGAAGTACCAAAACAAATCCGTTTATGTTGCCCTTGGGGCCGTCTCTATTTCCAGCAGGTGAATCTCTGAGTAACGAAATAAACAGAGGAATCCAAGTCAAAGCTGTTTGCCCAGCTAGCTAGCCCAGGGGGGGGTGAATGGTTTATTAAATTTGATCTTTGATACCTGTTCACTAAAAATTACACAACAACTTAAATGAAGGTTAGAGTTAGAGGAAATGAGATAGCAATCACACAAAACCACCACAAGACAGTAGGATTTTTATCCTGGTTCGGAACTCCTTTCCACAGGAGACCTACGTCCAGTCCCTGAGCAATACCTCAGGATTTCACTAATAAGTTAACAGTCCCCCTTAAGGACACCACCCACCCATCTCACTGGTCTTCCTTCACACCCAAGGGAACACACAAGAGAGGTTTGAAAGACAAGCCCCTAGATCAAACTGCAACAAGCGATGATCTGAAGGACCTAGCACTGAGAGCAAAGAATCTAAATCTAGGCTCACTCTCAGAACTACACAAGCTCTCTTCAAATGATCTTTCACTAGCTAGTAGAGAGCAAAAGAGCAAAAGCTAAGAGGAATGAAGTTTTCTGCTCTAAACTTTCTTCAGAAGAATTTGAATGCTTTTTCTTGACGTTGTTTTTCTTCTTCTGTTCATCTGACTTAATTTATATCTTCAATTTGAAATGTAGACGTTGAAGTGTCCGTTGTCTCTCTTTTGAGTAGTCGTTAGACTGAATGACATCTGGAGTCTTGGAAGCTTCCAGTCAACAGTCTTTTGATCACTTGAGCACGCAAAGAGATGAGATCTTCAGAATATCCGTTGGCTTCTATTTTGTTAACGTTGTACCATGAAGCTAGTTCAGAGGTCTGCACAATGTCAATCTCAAATAGCAGACAGCTAAGCTGTCTCTGATGTCAGTCAACGTCAGTAGCAACAGTCATGAAATAGTAATGCAAAATAGCTTAAGTCTAAAAGACGTAATCATCAGAGTAGGCACGATAAAGGATGATATGGTCTGCATGCATGCAGAGATACGTTCAGATCTCATAAATGCAAAAGCGTCAGGGAGATGTCTACGTGGACTTTGACTAGTCACGCTTTAAGATGAATAAGATATCAAGATATGAAATCGATGGCTATATGACTTATGAAATCGTTATGAATAAGTCAGATTACAAGTCGTTATGACACAGAGAAATCGTTGTGAACACTTAACAAATCGTTATACGATGCAAATCGTTGTGAACACTTATCAAGTCGTTATGAGCTCTAAAGAAATCGTTATGATACTTATGGAATCGTTACGGCGAGCAAGTCGTTGCGAGTTCTAAGAAATCGTTATGATACTTATAGAATCGATATACAACAAGTCGTTACGCTTTCTAAAGAAATCGTTGCGATGACTTATAGAGTCGTTGTGACAACAAGTCGTTATGAGTTCTAAAGAAATCGTTACGATGACTATGAAGTCGTTATGAGATGCAAGTCGTTACGAGTTCTAAGGAATCGTTACGATGACTATGAAGTCGTTATGACAAGCAAGTCGTTACGAGTTCTAAAGGAATCGTTACGATGACTTATGAGTCGTTATGACATGCAAGTCGTTACGAGTTCTAAAGGAATCGTTACGATGACTTATGAAGTCGTTATGACAAGCAAGTCGTTACGAGTTCTAAAGAATCGTTACGATGACTTATAGAGTCGTTGCGGCATCGACGTGATTGAAACAACATGACTTTTCAGCCAAAGGAAATCGTTATGATACAAATCGTTATGAAGTAAACAATCGTTATGGTATCGATTTGTTTGCAATTTGGTCAGAAAGGAAATCGATCATAATACTTATAATTGAGAGTCTTACCTGATTGTCTTGAACTTTCTTTTGCTTTTATTTCCTGTCCTCAAGGCTCAAGTAATTCATTAGTACTATTTTGTTAATCATCAAAATTAATATATATAAATAAGTGAAGTAATTTATATGGGGAAAGTTTGGTCATCAATCTCCCCCTTTTTGATGATGACAAAATATACTAAACATTATACAACACAAACATGTTTTCAGAATAGCTTTAGTTTTCTCCCCCATTTTGTCAATAAGCAAAAGATAGTCTATGAGACAAAGAAGAGAGAAATCATTGTATTAAGTGGGAGGAAGATAGTACATAGGAGACAACAAAGAGGCATGCTGTGAGATGACAGCCCATGCCTTGATCTCAAGATCTTCAAAAATCTGTTGGAAAACTCCCAAGCAACTGAAAAGTTAGGACCCATGGATGGAATGGCCTTTGAATGTAAAGTTGCCTTTGCTGTTCCAGGAATACTCCATACTGGTCTGTATCCAAGATAAATCTGAAGTAGTGCTCTTTCCAAAGCTGGCACGATGGAGAAATCTATCCAGAGAGATTGGATAGAAAATCTTCTGATCAAGCAGATCCTGCTTCAGAGCATAGAAGGCAGTATATCTGGCTGCCCACTGAACATATCTCTTGGATTGGAGTTATGGAGTTGAGATCCATGAAGGCTTCTGCTGAGAGAATGGGCTTCCTTGACGAACTAGATCACTGTTGATGGCTTCCAATGAAGATGGGATGCTTGATAGAGAGTTTCCCATTCTGAGGGAAAAGTCTCTCACATTCAGAAATGAGTGGGGCCAAGGTTTGGGAAGAGATGCGGCCAGAGTGATATTCTCTGAAAATGAACCGCAAGAAGGAGGGTAATCTGCCCAACTTGGCTGACAAACGGCCCATCTGCCTAGCAAACATATCCAGTGCATGGGATCCAGCATCTGAGTCAAACACTAAAGAGTGTAGCTTTGGCAGAAGAACTGGAGAGTCAATCTTGAGATGGCAAATCTACCTTGAGTGGAAGGTTAACTGGACGTTCTGATCTCAGCATCACTATGTGAATGAAATTGGTGAACTGATTTCAGGCAGCTTGTTCAAATAGCAAAAATCACTGTACAGCTGAAAATTTTTGGCAATACGAATCTCTTTCAAAATAAAGGGTCCCCAAGAGTTCTTATGCTGAATAATGAACCACTCAGAAAGAGTGAGTGGATGAGCTCGATGGGTAAGAGATTCTGCCCTGGCAGTCAAATATTTTTCATATTGAGCTTTGTTGCCCTTGACATTGGCCCACTGATCTTCAGTCTTGAACTCAGTGCCCTCAAAGATTTTGGATTTTTGAGGGTGGGACAGCTGGGTAGAGGAAGAACAATGTTCAAATGCTCAGATAGGTTGAGGAAAGGAATACCATAGATGGTGAAAGGATGCACTTTTGAACATATTCCCTGTAGATAGGTCTTCTCTTAGGTCGAGGGTAAGAGAGTACCAAAGAGGAGGAAATAAGTTACAGAGGGAATGCTAAAGAGGGAGTTTTTCTCTTTTTCTTGGCAGGACTGGGAGGATCAGTCCTGTGGATATGAGAGGCAGTGGAGAGAATGGTGATGAGGATGTTTCTTTCAAAATCATCCGGAATGTTTGTGTCAAAGACACCAGAGTAGAGGTTTTTTCCGGAGGGAAAGTGACAGAAGAAGGAGATTAGGAGGATAAAAGGTGTTTGGGATTGAAGTGATGATGATGAGCTGAGGTGTGAGAAGGAGTGGAGAGAAGGAGGGTTGAGATGAAATGAGAGAGGAAGATGGTTGGGTGCGAGGCACAGGTGTTTTACAGTTGGTGGTGCAGGAGGGGCTGTAGAAGGAGATGAAGGTGAGGAGAGGGTTGGAGTTGCAAGAGTAGAAGTGTCAGGGGCCTTAGTAGCTGTCATGGGCTCTTTCCCTTTGCTTTGACCTTCTCTGACAACTGAAGAGGGTCCTGATGACCCTGAAGCTTGCACAGATGCCCTGCTGGCCGGGAACAGCAGCTGGTCTGCTCTGAGTAGCTGCAGGAGAAACTCCACTTGACCTTGAAAGAACTGCTAGCATCGACTTCATATCAGACATTTCTTTATTAAACCACTTCATTGCATTTCTGACTGAAGAGAGCTCAGAGGTGGTCGAAGCTTGACTAGCAAGTATCCCTTGCACACTGGACTGCACTGCTGACAGAATCTCTCCCTGAGCCTTCAACAATTCCAAACCGGTTTCAGATTGACTTTCCTGTGGCTCTTTCTGAGTTTTCTGTGAACTATCCTCTTGCCTTTCCTCTGAGGTGCTGGTTCTTCAATAGACTGCTCCCCCTGAGCAGGAGCTTCCTCTTCAACTTCCATTTGCTCCCCCTGAGCAGGCTTCCTCTTCAACTGGATCTACTGGAGCACTGGACTGCTCCACAGGAATTGATTCTTCAATGTGGCCTTCTGCCACAGCTTCTTCCATTTCAATTTCACAGACTGTGAGTCGATTCGAGAGGTGAGAGCTGATTCAACTAAATTCCTAAGAATTGATCCAATTATTGAGGTAGGCGAATCACTGGCTTTATCTGCCACTTCCTCCTCAACTACAGAAGCTGTAAGAGATTCTGGCTGAAATGCTGGTGCTACTGCCTGCTGCTCTGCTGCTGACTGAGCTGCTTGCTGCTCTGCTACTGACTCTTCTGCTTGCTGCTGCTCTGCTGGTGCTTCTGATTGCTGATCTGCTGATGGTGTTACTACTGCCATTTCCTGAACATCAGGAATTTCTACATCACCAATTATGGCCTCTCCCTCGGCCACAGTGGTCTTAGACCATACACCTTCAATTACAGAGAAACCTTTTCTTGAGATTTCTGGACCTTATACACTGGCCCATCTTCTCCACAACTGCCCCAGATAAATCTATTCCAAAGTGTTTGAAAATCTTTGTAAGTAGATGAGCATAGGGCAATGAGACATTTAACTTACTTTTTGTATCCCATATTTGATCTCTGGCAAATTTCATCCTTTCCAACATGACTTGCGCCATATTAATCTCCTTTTGTTGAATCGCCCAAAACATCATATCAGAATCTGCCCTAGTGCACGTTGAGAAGGTGGCACTGCGAGGAACCAAAATTTGACAGATAATGAAATGAAGAAGACGGTTGTATGCATTCATCTGATTAATATCCAATTTTCCGTCTCTTAGCCTAAACCCTGGACCTATAATGCCAAGGCCTTTTGCTTCATCGTTCACTGCGTGAACCCCACTGAATCCAGACGTCTTCACTCCAAACAACATGTGCAACAACTCATGATCGACTTTAATTTGGATTCCCTTTACACCGATGATACAAGGGACCCATCTGCCTCTGACCTTAAGCACACATAAAATGCTTTCACCAGGTCGGGATAGCTTACCTCGGTGAAAGTGGCAATTTCCATCCACTGCATCCTTCTCAGAGTTTCTGCTATACTTCCCATGCCATTCTTCTCGAGATTTGGAACATCCACTGCCTTGTTTCCGCATACCTTTGTCTTCACGAAGGTGAACCTTTCCTGCTGTTCTGCGGACAGGTACTCAGCACTGTAGCCCCCTACACTTCCGGAGATCATCGGAGCGGCCATGGGTAGAGAGAAGAAGAACTGTTCTGGAGAAGGGAGATGATGGAAGAGATGGAAGCCCTCGAGGGATTCTTCGCGGGAAGAGGGAAAGCTTCAAATCTTGCAGAGAGTCGATGCCGGAATCGTTAGGGCATCGGCTTTGGGTGAATAGATAAAGGAGAAAGGGTAAGGTAGAAGATGAGTCGTTCCCAGAACGATTTGACTAATTAGAATTATTTTATCGAAAACAGAAGCGCCAAAAGGCGGTAACGGCACAAGGCGACAAAAGGTTTGACGAGTCAAACTGCTTTTAACACAATAGCGGTCAAGGAAGAGTAAATAAACTGAGTTTTGCTTAAAGTGAGAGAGAGAGAAATTTTCATTTATTCTGAAAATTTATATGCCATTTTAAATACAGAAATCTTTTCACAAATTGCACATCCCTAATTCCCTTCTAAGAGATGTAAATCTCTCTTCAGGTAGGGCTTTTGTGAAGATATCTGCTAGTTGGCTATTTGTATCAATAAAGGATATTTCTATATTTCCATTTGCAACATGATCACGAATAAAATGATATCTAACCTCAATATGTTTTGTCCTTGAGTGCTGAACTGGATTCTTGGTCAGATTAATGGCACTGGTGTTGTCACACAGCAATGGAATTGATTTGATATTTAATCCAAAGTCTTCAAGTTGTTGCTTTATCCAAAGGAGTTGTGTACAGCAACTTCCAGCAGCTACATATTCAGCTTCAGCTGTTGATAGTGCCACTGAGTTTTGTTTCTTTGAAGACCATGATATCAAACATCCTGCAAGAAATTGACAACAACCACTGGTGCTCTTTCTATCTATCTTGCATCCAGCATAGTCAGCATCAGAATATCCTACTAAATCTATTTCACATGATTTTGGATACCAAAGACCTAAATCATGAGTTCTAGCTAAATATCTAAATATTCTTTTTACAGAAATTAGGTGTGATTCTCTAGGGTCTGCTTGATACCTAGCACACATGCATACACTAAACAAGATGTCTGGTCTACTTGCTGTTAAATAAAGTAAAGACCCTATCATACCTCTATAGTTCTTTTGATCTACCTTTTTACCATTTTGATCACTGTCCATTCTGGTTGATGTGCTCATTGGAGTTGACAGTGGTTTGGCATTATCGAATCCAAACTTCTTCAGGAGTTCCTTGGTGTATTTGGCTTGACAGATGTGGGTGCCTTCCTTCCCTTGCTTGACTTGCAATCCAAGGAAGTTTAGCTCCCCCATCATACTCATTTCAAATTCTCCCTGCATAAGCTTCTCAAAATACTTGCAAAGAGATTTGTCAGTAGAACCAAAATGATATCATCTACATAGATTTGAACTAATAGTATGTGATTGACCTTTGACTTTATGAATAATGTGCTATCTACTTTGCCTCTATTGAAACCATGATTTAACAGAAAAGAGCTAAGCCTTTCATACCAGGCTCTAGGTGCTTGTTTTAAACCGTATAATGCCTTATGGAGTTTGAAAACATGATTAGGAAATTCGGTGTCATCAAAACCTGGAGGTTGTTCAACATACACTTCCTCTTTTATAAAACCATTTAAGAATGCTGATTTAACATCCATTTGAAATAGTGTCAAGTTAGAGCTGATGCATATGCAAGTAAGATTCTAATAGCCTCAAGTCTAGCTACAGGTGCATAGGTTTCATCGAAATCTATGCCTTCCTCTTGAGAATAGCCCTGAGCTACCAATCTGGCCTTGTTTCTTAGGATTACACCAGTTTCATCCAATTTGTTTCTGAACACCCATTTGGTGCCAATAACTGGATGATCTGATGGTCTAGGAACAAGTGACCATACTTGGTTTCTCTTGAATTGATTTAATTCATCTTGCATGGCTATTATCCAAGATTCATCAGTTAAAGCTTCATTGACTGTCTTAGGCTCTATCTGAGAAACAAAGGCTAAATAATCACAAGGGATTACATTACCTCTTGTTCTTACCCCTATGGATGGATCACCAATGATATTCTCAAGTGGGTGATCTTTCTTGTATCTCCATTCCTTTGGAAGATTTTCATGAGTAATTTCTTCTTGTTGTAATTCTTCCAGAGGTGGATCATCCTTGTCCTCAATTGATGTATCTTTAAGCTTTTTGGACAGTTCATCTGCATCATCATTATCACTATCTACTTCCTTTCTCAAGGAAGGGTTAGTTTCATCAAAAATAATGCACAGTTTGTTCAATTAATAGTGAGCGTTTATTGAAACTCTATAGCCTCTGGGTTTAGAAGTATACCCCATAAAGATGCCTTCATCTGACTTGGCATCCAACTTACCAATGTCCCTTTTTCCGTTGTTGTGAATAAAGCAAGGACATCCAAAGATTCTGAAATGACTTATCTTTGGCTTCTTTCCTTTGAACAACTCATATGCAGTCTTCTTCAGTATTGGCCTGATCATTACTCGGTTGACAATGTAACTGGCTGTGTTGACTGCTTCAGCCCAAAAATATCTTGGTAGCTCATATTCAGAGAGCATGGTTCTTGCCATATCCAAGAGAGTTCTGTTCTTCCTCTCAGCTATACCATTTTGCTGTGGTGTCCTTGGTGCTGAGAAATTGTGCTGAATTCCTTGATCATCACAGAATCTAGCAAACTTTTCATTTTGGAACTCACCACCATGGTCTGATCGAATGGACACAATACTGAACTTCTGATCTTTCTGGACCTTCTTACTGAAACTGACAAAATTATCAAAACTATCATCTTTATGCTCTAAGAATGATACCCATGTGAATCTTGAGTAGTCATCTACTATGACAAATCCAAAATTCTTTCCTCCAAGACTGGTAGTCCTCATTGGTCCAAATAGATCCATATGTAGGAGCTCTAAGGGTTTTGAGGTAGTCACCACTGTCTTTGACTTGAAGGAACTCTTTGTGTGCTTTCCCTTAGCACAGGGTCTACAAACACTTTCCAATTTTCCATTGACTTTTGGTAGACCTTCCACAAGATTCCTCTTTCTGAGCTTGTTCAATCCGTCCAAGCTGCAGTGGCCTAGTCTTCTGTGCCACAGCTCAGTTGATTTGTCTTTGCTGGCTGCCAGACACACATTTTGCTCTTTGAGTTCTTCAAGGTAGAGCACGTACAGATTCTTCTCTCTATTTGCTTCAAAGATGACTGCTCCATCCTTTAGTATGCTGCACTTTGATTCTTGAAACTTGATTTGATGACCTCTATCACACAGCTGACTTATACTGATGAGGTTGTGCTTTAATCCTTTGACTAATAGCACATCTTCTATGACTGTTTTTCCTTTGCTATTTACTGATCCACTGCCTACTACAGTTCCTTTCCCATTATCTCCATAAGTGACTGTTCCTTCTTCAGCTTGGAGATGGGAAACAGCTTCAGGTTTCCTGTCATGTGCCTTGAACACCCACTATCCAAATACCATTTGGATGCTCGAGGATTAACCTGAAATTAAGACATCAAGCTTTAGGTACCCAAGTTCTTTTGGGTCCTGATGGGTCAGTATCATTATTTTTTACTTTCATTATCCACTTCTTATGTCTTGTTGGACAGGTGGATTTTAAATGACCTAGCTTATTACAGTGACTACAACATGATGTTTTTTGTTACTCTTTCAATATACTTAAAATTAGCTTTATAGGCTGTATTTTTCTCAGGAACAAATCTTGGAGTTGGATACACCTTAGGTGGAATTATAGTTTCTGCATTTTCAGGTGGTGTGTAGCCTACACCATCTTTTCTCTTACCTGAGCGTCTAGCTCCTTTTAATATTAAGGGATTCTTACCATTTGTAAATTTTTCTAATGTGCTTGCTAATTTCTCATTCTCTTCATTTAGATTTTTAATCTCTTTTCTTAATTCATCTACACTTTCTTGTTTTTCTAATTTGTTATTTGTTTATTCTTAACTTTTAAGTCTTCACACAACAATTCATTTCTTCTTTTTAGTTCGATTAATTGCTTTTCTAGTTCTTCATTTTCTGTTTTTAAGTCTGAGTTAGTGTTTTCTAAGCATGTATTATTCTTCTTACTAATCTTAAGTAATTTAGACACCTCTTTATATTTGTCGTAAAGTTCATTAAAGGCGCTTTCCAAATTGTCAGAATCTGAATCAGAATTATTACAAGAATCGAAAGAAGAGTCAGAGGTTACCTTTTCTTCGATGTTGGCCATGAGAGCCAGGTTGGCTTCTTCTTCATCACTGCTTGAGCTTGACTCACTGTCTGAGTCACTGCTGTTCTCCCAAGCAGCTGCCATTGCCTTTTTCTTGTATCTTCTGAACTTCTTGGAGCTATCCTTCTTCTTGTGATCATTTTTCTTTAGCATTGGACAATCTGCCTTGATATGTCCAGGCTTCTTGCATTCATAACAGATGGTCTCTCCTTTCTTCATTTCTTTGCCATCTGATCTTTTGAAGTCTTTATTTTTCTTAAAGTACCTTCTGCCGGATTGAAATTTTTTCTTCTTGGCCAGGATGCGCTGCAATCTCTTAGAGAGCATTGCTTCTTCATTTTCGCTGTCTACCTCACTCCCGCTAGAGCTTGCTTCTGATGACTCTTCTTCTGCTTTCAAAGCATTGGAGTGCTTCTTTCTGCTAGATGATTCTCCTAGCCTTTCCATGTTGATCTCATGGGCCATGAGGGACCCGATGAGCTTTTCTACTGACATTCTCTTAAGGTCATTAGCTTCTTCGATAGCTGTGACCTTTGGTGTCCATGAAGATGGCAAGGATCTGAGAATCTTTCTTACCATATCTGCAATCTCATAGGACTTTCCTAGACTGGCTAAACCATTGGTGATGTCAGTGAATCGACTGAACATCTGGGTGATTGACTCACCTGACTGCATTTGAAATCTCTCATACTGAGTGACAAGAATGTCGATTCTTGTCTCCTTTACTTTATCTGTACCTTCGTATGTAATCCTTAGCTTTTCCCACATTTCCATGGAGGATTTGCAGGCTGAGACTCTGTTAAACTCCTTCTTGCTTAGAGCACAACATAAAATGCTCTTGGCTTTACAGTTCAAGGAGATTTTCTTTCTGTCTTCATCTGTCCATTGTGCTTTCTCATTTGTGACAACCAGGTCACCTTCTTCTACTATCGACCAGATTTGATAGTCGTGGCCTTGTAGAAAATATTCCATTCTGGTCTTCCAATACGGATAATCTTCACCATCGAACAAAGGGGGTCTGTTGACTGACTGACCTTCGAAGTTGCCTTGGGCTGCCATTGATCTTTGCTCTTCAGATCGTTGGATCTTCTTCTTTGTCGAAGAGACTCGCTCTGATACCACTTGTTGCCCAGCTAGCTAGCCCAGAGGGGGGGGGTGAATGGGTTATTAAAAACTGATCTTTGATACCTGTTCACTAAAAGATTACACAACAACTTAAATGAAGGTTAGAGTTAGAGGAAATGATAGCAATCACACAAAACAACCACAAGACAGTAGGATTTTTATCCTGGTTCGGAACTCCTTTCCACAGGAGACCTACGTCCAGTCCCTGAGCAATACCTCAGGATTTCACTAATAAGGGTACAGTCCCCCTTAAGGACACAACAACACCCAGCTCAGCTGGTCTTCCTTCACACCCCAACAGGGCACAACACCAAAAACAAGAGAGGTTTGAAAGACAACCCCTAGATCAAACTGCAACAAGCGATGATCTGAAGGACCTAGCACTGAGAGCAAAGAATCTAAATCTAGGCTCACTCTCAGAACTACACAAGCTCTCTTCAAATGATCTTTCACTAGCTAGTAGAGAGCAAAAGAGCAAAAGCTAAGAGGAATGAAGTTTTCTGCTCTAAACTTTCTTCAGAAGAATTTGAATGTTTTTCTTGAACGTTGTTTTCTTTTGTTCTTCTGACTTGATATATATCTTCAATTTGAAATCTAGACGTTGAAGTGTCCGTTGTCTCTCTTTTGAGTAGTCGTTAGACTGAATGACATCTGGAGTCTTGGAAGCTTCCAGTCAACAGTCTTTTGATCACTTGAGCACGCAAAGAGATGAGATCTTCAGAATATCCGTTGGCTTCTATTTTGTTTAACGTTGTACCATGAAGCTAGTTCAGAGGTCTGCACAAATGTCAATCTCAAATAGCAGACAGCTAAGCTGTCTCTGATGTCAGTCAACGTCAGTAGCAACAACATGAAATAGTAATGCAAAATAGCTTAAGTCTAAAAGACGTAATCAGAGTAGGCACGATAAAGGATGATATGGTCTGCATGCATGCAGAGATACGTTCAGATCTCATAAATGCAAAAGCGTCAGGGAGATGTCTACGTGGACTTTGACTAGTCAACGCTTTAGATAATAAGATATCAAGATATGAAATCATGATTATGACTTAAATCGTTATGATGAGTCTTATGAGCGTTAACTCAATGTCTCGATGAAATCGTTGTGTGTTGTTAAATAAGTCAGATTACGCAATCGTTATGACACAGGAGAGCTCGTTGTGTGAACACTTAACAAATCGTTATCGCTATGCAATCGTTGGAACACTTATCAAGTCGTTATGACTCTAAAGTCGTTCGTATACTTATGAAGTTCGTGACG
Organism: Colocasia esculenta; assembly: GCA_014218235.1. Classification (NCBI taxonomy): domain Eukaryota; kingdom Viridiplantae; phylum Streptophyta; class Magnoliopsida; order Alismatales; family Araceae; genus Colocasia; species Colocasia esculenta. The sequence goes on along the minus strand of CM024765.1, from coordinate 54,331,671 downwards.
GCAGCAAGTCTTATGCGAAGTTCTAAGATCGTATGAAATCGCGTTGACTAAGGCGAGTCGTATGGACAAGCAAGTCGTTACGAGTTCTAAAGAAATCGTTACGATGACTTATGAGAGTTTTGTGACAAGCAAGTCGTTACGAGTTCTAAAGGAATCGTTACGATGACTTATGAAGTCGTTATGAATGCAAGTCGTTACGAGTTCTAAGGAATCGTTACGATGACTTATGAAGTCGTTATGACAAGAAGTCGTTACGAGTTCTAAAGGAATCGTTACGATGACTTATGAAGTCGTTATGACAAGCAAGTCGTTACGAGTTCTAAAGGAATCGTTACGATGACTTATGAAGTCGTTATGACAAGCAAGTCGTTACGAGTTCTAAAGGAATCGTTACGATGACTTATAGAGTCGTTGCGGCATCGACTTGATTGAAACAACATGACTTTTCAGCCAGAAGGGAAATCGTTATGATAACAAATCGTTATGAAGTCTAAAGCAATCGTTATGGTATCGATTTGTTTGCAATTTGGTCAGAAAGAAATCGATCATAATACTTAAATTGAGAGTCTTACCTGATTGTCTTTGAACTTTCTTTTGCTTTTATTTCCTGTCCTCAAGCTCAAGTAATTCATTAGTACTATTTTGTTAATCATCAAAATTAATATATATAAATAAGTGAAGTAATTTATATGGGGAAAGTTTGGTCATCAATCTCCCCCTTTGAATGATGACAAAATATACTAAACATTATACAACACAACTTTTGTTCGAATAGCTTTAGTTTTCTCCCCAGTTTGTCATAAGCAAAATATAGTCCTATGAGACAAAGAAGAGGAAATCATTGTATTAGTGGGAGGAAGATAGTACAAAGGAGATACAAGAGCATGCTGTGAGAGACAGCCCATGCCTTGATCTCAAGATCTTCAAAAATCTGTTGGAACACACCAAAGCAACTGAAAAGTTAGGACCCATGGATGGAATGGTCCTTTGAATGTAAAGTTGCCTTTGCTGTTCCAGGAATACTCCAAACTGGTCTGTTCCAAGATCATCTGAAGTAGGTGCTCTTTCCGAAGCTGGCACGATGGAGAAATCTATCCAGAGAGATTGGATAGAAAATCTTCTGATCAAGAAGATCCTGCTTCAGAGCAAAGAAGGCGTATATCTGGCTGTCCACAGAACATAGATCTCTTGTTGGAGTGATGGAGTTGAGATCCAAGAAAGTTTCCTCTGAAGAATGGGCTTCCTTTGACGAGCTAGATCACTGTTAATGGCTTCCAGTGAAGATAAGATGCTTGATAGAGAGTTTCCCATTCGATGGAGAAAGTCCTCCACCTCAGAAATGAGTGGGGCCAAGGTTTGGGAAGAGATGCGGCCAGAGTGATATCTCTGAAAATGAACCGCAAGAAGGAGGGTATCTGCCCAACTTTGCTGACAAACGGCCCATCTGCCTAGCAAACATATCTAGTGCATCGGATCCAGCATCTGAGTCAAACACTAAAGAGTGTAGCTTTGGCAGAAGAACTGGAGAGTCGATCTTGAAGGTGGCAAAATCTACCTTGAGTGGAAGGTTAACTGGATGTTCTGATCTCAGCAAAACTATTGTGGAATGAAACTGGCTGAACTGAATTTCTGGCAGCTTGTTCAAATAACAAAAATCACTGTAAAGCAGAAATTTTTTGGCAATTCGAATCTCTTTCAAAATAAAGGGTCCCCAAGAGTTCTTATGCTGAATAATGAACCACTCAGAAAGAGTGAGTGGATGAGCTCTATGGGTAAGAGATTCTGCCCTGGCAGTCAAATATTTTTCATATTGAACTTTGTTGCCTTGACATTGGCCCACTGATCTTCAGTCTTGAACTCAGTGCCCTCAAAGATTTTGGATTTTTGAGGGTGGGACAGCTGGGTGAGAGGAAGAACAATGTTCAAATGGTCAGATAGGTTGAGGAAAGGAATACCAAAATGGAGGAAAGGATGCATTTTTGAAGATAGTCCCTGTACATAGGTCGTCTCTTAGGGTCTAGGGTAAGAGAATACCAAAGAGGAGGAAATAAAGTTACAGAGGGAATGCTAAGAGATGAGGGTGTTTCTATTTTTCTTGGCAGGACTGGGAGGATCAGTCCTGTGGATATGAGAGGCAGTGGAGAGAATGGTGATGAGGATGTTTCTTTCAAAATCATCCGGAATGTTTGTGTCAAAGACACCAAGAGTAGAAGTTTTTCCGGAGGGAAAGTGACAGAAGAAGGAGGAGTAGGAGGATAAAAAAGGTGTTTGGGATTGAATGATGATGGAGCTGAGGTGTGAGAAGGAGTGGAAGAGAAGGAGGGTTGAGATGAAATGAAGAGGAAGATGGTTGGGTGCGAGGCACAGGGTGTTTTATAGTTGGTGGTGCAGGAGGGGCTGTAGAAGGAGATGGAGGTGAGGAGAGGGTTGGAGTTGCAAGAGTAGAAGTGTCAGGGGCCTTAGTAGCTGTCATGGGCTCTTTCCCTTTGCTTTGACCTTCTATGACAACTGAAGAGGGTCCTGATGACCCTGAAGCTTGCACAGATGGCCCTGCTGGCCGAGGAACAGCAGCTGGTCTGCTCGGAGTAGCTGCGGGAGAAACTCCACTTGACCTTGAAAGAACTGCTAGCATCGACTTCATATCAGACATTTCTTTATTAAACCACTTCATTGCATTTCTGACTGAAGAGAGCTCAGAAGTGGTCGAAGCTTGACTAGCAAGTATCCCTTGCACACTAGACTGCACTGCTGACAGAATCTCTCCCTGAGCCTTCAACAATTCCAAACCGGTTTCAGATTGACTTCCTGTGGCTCTTTCTGAGTTTTCTATGAACTACCCTCTTGCCTTTCCTCTGAGGTGCTGTTCTTCAATAGACTGCTCCCCCCCTGAGCAGGAGCTTCCTCTTCAACTTCCATTTGCTCCCCCTGAGCAGGGGCTTCCTCTTCAACTGGATCTACTGGAGCACTGGACTGCTCCACAGGAATTGATTCTTCAATGGGGCTTCTGCCACAGCTTCTTCCATTTCAATTTCACCAGACTGTGAGTCGATTCGAGAGGTGAGAGCTGATTCAACTAAATTCCTAAGAATTGATCCAATGATTGAGGTAGGCGAATCACTGGCTTTATCTGCCACTTCCTCCTCAACTACAGAAGCTTGTAAGAGATTCCGACTGAAATGCTGGTGCTACTGCCTGCTGCTCTGCTGCTGACTGAGCTGCTTACTGCTCTGCTACTGCTCTTCTGCTTGCTGCTGCTCTACTGGTGCTTCTGATGCTGATCTGCTGATGGTGTTACTACTGCCATTTCCTGAACATCAGGAATTTCTGCATCACCATTATGGCCTCTCCCCGGCCACAGTGGTCTTAGACCATACACCTTCAATTACAGAGAAACCACTTTTCTTGAGATTTCTGGACCTTATACACTGGCCATCTTCTCCACAACTGCCCCAGATAATCTATTCCAAGTGATTGAAAATCTTTGTAAGTAGATGAGCATAGGGCAATGAGACATTTAACTTGCTTTTTGTATCTCATATTTGATCTCTGGCAAATTTCATCCTTTCCAACATGACTTGCGCCATATTAATCTTCTTTTGTTGAATCGCCCAAAACATCATATCAGAATCTGCCCTAGTGCACGTTGAGAAGGTGGCACAGCGAGGAACCAAATTGACAGATAATAAATGAAGAAGACGGTTGTATGCATTCATTTGATTAATATCCAATTATTCGTCTCTAGCCTAAACCCTGGACCTATAATGCCAAGGCCTTTTGCTTCATCGTTCACAGCGTGACCCCCACTGAATCCAGACGTCTTCACTCCGAACAACATGTGCAACAACTCATGATCGACTTTAATTTGGATTCCCTTTACCGATGATACAAGGGACCCATCTGCCTCTGACCTTAAGCACACATAAAATGCTTTCACCAGGTCGGGATAGCTTACCTCGGTGAAAGTGACAATTTCCATCCACTGCATCCTTCTCAGAGTTTCTTCTGCTATACTTCCCATGCCATTCTTCTCGAGATTTGGAACATCCACTGCCTTGTTTCCGCATACCTTTATCTTCACGAAGGTGAACCTTTCCGCTGTTCTGCGGACAGGGTCAGCACTGTAGCCCCCTACACTTCCGGAGATCATCGGAGCGGCCATGGGTAGAGAGAAGAAGAACTGTTCTGGAGAAAGGAGATGATGGAAGAGATGGAAGCCCTCGAGGATTCTTCGCGGGAAGAGGGGAAAGCTTCAAATCTTGCAGAGAGTCGATGCCGGAATCGTTAGGGCATCGGCTTTGGTGAATAGATAAAGGAGAAAGGGAAAGGTAGAAGATGAGTCGTTCTTAGAACGATTTGACTAATTAGAATTATTTTATCGAAAGCAGGAAGCGCCAAAAGGCGGTAACGGCACAAGGCGACAAAAGGGTTAACAGTCAAGCTGCTTTTAACACAATAGCGGTCAAGGAAGAGTAAATAAACTGAGTTTTGCTTAAAGTGACGAGAGAGAAATTTTCATTTATCCTGAAAATTTATATGCCATTTTAAATACATGAATCTTTTCACAAATTGCACATCCCTAATTCCCTTCTAAGAGATGTAAATCTCTCTTCAGGTAGGGCTTTTGTGAAGATATCTGCTAGTTGGCTATTTGTATCAATAAAGGATATTTCTATATTTCCATTTGCAACATGATCACGAATAAAATGATATCTAACCTCAATATGTTTTGTCCTTGAGTGCTGAACTGGATTCTTGGCCAGATTAATGGCACTGGTGTTGTCACACAGCAATGAAATTGATTTGATATTTAATCCAAAGTCTTCAAGTTGTTGCTTTATCCAAAGGAGTTGTGTACAGCAACTTCCAGCAGCTACAGCTTCAGCTGTTGATAGTGCCACTGAGTTTTGTTTCTTTGACGACCATGATACAAACATCCTGCAAGAAATTGACAACAACCACTGGTGCTCTTTCTATCTATCTTGCATCCAGCATAGTCAGCATCAGAATCCCTACTAAATCTATTCTCATGATTTTGGATACCAAAGACCTAATCATGATTTCTAGCTAAATATCTAAATATTCTTTTTACAGAAATTAGGTGTGATTCTCTAGGGTCTGCTTGATACATAGCACACATGCATACACTGAACAAAATGTCTGGTCTACTTGCTGTTAAATAAAGTAAAGACCCTATCATACCTCTATAGTTCTTTTGATCTATCTTTTTACCATTTGATCACTGTCCATTCTGGTTGATGTGCTCATTGGAGTTGACAGTGGTTTGGCATTATCGAATCCAAACTTCTTCAGGAGTTCCTTGGTGTATTTGGCTTGACAGATGTGGGTGCCTTCCTTCCCTTGCTTGACTTGCAATCCAAGGAAGTAGTTTAGCTCCCCCATCATACTCATTTCAAATTCTCCCTGCATAAGCTTCTCAAAATACTTGCAAAGAGATTTGTCAGTATAACCAAAAATGATATCATCTACATAGATTTGAACTAATAGTGGCCAGAGCAGAGGAGGCGGAGCACGACCTCTCTGCACAGGTAAGTAGCTTAATCAGAAATGTGTATGAATTGAACTGCTTTTTATACTTACCTGTGGCTGTTCTTCATGCAGTCTGGCGATCTTCAGAGTGCTCTTACGCGGGAGAGAGCACCGTGGCGAGGTGATTGAGTTGTCGCAGCAGCTGTCCGCGCTGCGGACTTAGGTCACCCAGCAGGACTCAAACTTGCCCCGGGAGGCGTGGAGCTTCGCCTGACACTTCTCTGGAGCGTCGGGACCACCTGAGAGGAGCAGGGGCGGTGGGAGCAGGAGCGCGGCGATGGGAGCTGGAGCGGAGCTACCAGCGGACCCGCTGGGAACAGGAGCGGAGCCGTTGGGACCTGGAGCGGGAGCGGCTGAGCCAGTAGTCGGTAGAGGCGCGCACGAGCCTGGGTGTACCGAGTGCTGCTGAAGGCGGCAGAGGCCGGTACCGGCGCAGGCGAGATCGTGCGGCGCAGCAGGGGCGAGCCAGCGCCTACTCTGGGAGCCTTGTTGTGACTTTCTCTCAGTACGAGAGGAATGTTGAGGAGGGGTGCGCTACTCAGGGGTCGATCGGTTCGCGTGCCTCCATGAGGCCTCCTCCTCCGCCTTCGACTGAGACCTGGGAGAGGCGGAGAGCAGCCGACGCGGCGGTCCTATGAAGGAGGTGGCGAGACTCAGACTACCTCACCATGATATTGTACTTTTACCTTCTTTTGATGATGTATGCCCGGTTGGGCTTCTATGGCGATGTACTCGGGGTTGGCCCCCTTTTGGCCGCGTATATATATAATGATGTGTACTTTGCCTTCTCTCCTGTCCCTGAACATCACTTGAACAAATAAGTTAAATGTCTGCTCTGGCTCAACCCCTTGCGTATGAGTTGTGCTTGACTTTATGATTTTGTCAAGGGGCTAAGCCTTTATTTAAATAAGGCGAAGATAAAGAACATAGTATGCAGGAGATGAATGTACATAATCTACATATGATTGCAAGTAAGTAGATGACAATGTGAATTTACGATGATGAATGTTCAGTTAGGTGATGATGATGATTTTTTTTGGATTTTGAGGTATACAATTTTTTTTTGGATTTTGAAAAATATTCACAAGATGTTTCATATTTTTTGCATTATCATATATGTATTTGTTTTGAAATTTTTTTATATGATGTTTATGGATTGTGAAATATTTGATGTTTTTAGATTTTGGAATACTTTTGGGTTTTGAAATTTTTTTTTGTTTGTTTTTTTGAAGTATAGGCCGCAACCCGGCAAGTCCCTTCTAAGAAGACGTGCAGAACGAAAGGGATCCGCCCTGATTTGGGAGCACATGGTACTTGGAATCTTTGATTACTTGGTTGTTGTTAGGAATTTATTAAACATTCTCAAGTGCGTTAGACAGAGGTTTGGACGTGCTTGAGTGGTGTCTTCTCCTAAGGTGACCTTCGGTAACATCTTCCTTAGTCAATCTTTGCCTTGCCTTGACCTCGGAACATACCCGTGGGGAGGAGAGAAGAAGGTTTAGGAAGTCTGACAATATTCTGAGTGACCGGGGACTTGCTCACTCCTCTATTCTACATTCGAATGGGATTTAGTGCTTTTGAGCCTTTGGGGTTGTTTTTTTTTTTGCACGCTTACATCCAGGTCCATTTGGATCTCTGCGGGGACTTTGCTGCTCTTGACGTGCTTTGATTTGACATTATTTTCTTTCCCTTATTGGGCCTTGAACTTATATCCATTTGAGCTTCGGATAGATTTGAGAGGTTGATCCCACATACTTCTCTTTCTATTGGCAGACCGAGTGGAAAGAAACGGGTAATGTCCCAGGCTCTTGGCCAGGTGTTGATTTCCCTTAGATTCTGTACCTCTGTTTCTAAGGGAGGGCGTGTGAGTGTGTGAGTGTCGCCTCCTCCGGCTAACCCATCAAGAATAAATAAATAATTAGTAACAATGTCTTTTCATTTTAGGGTTCGTGTACCGTGCAACTCCTAACACCTAGATAGGGGTAGTACTTCTTTAAATATAGCACATTCCAAGGGTGAGAGAGCTCCACACCCTCTATGTTGACTAGCATGTACGCATTGCCTGTAGATTTTCTTTAACTACGTACGGTCCTTCCCAGTTTGGTTGGAGTTTTGAGCGGGGACCACCGGGTTTTACGAAAATTCTTTTGACGACCATCTTACGGCTTGGAATTTTCTCTCGATGACTTCTTTTTGTGAAAATATGTGAGCCTATTTTGGTATGCTCTAGTATGTTCTGCGGCGACCAGGCGCCTCTCATTCAGGAGTTCCAGTTGTGCTAAGAGTGATTCTCGCCGCTCATCGATTGACAAGTCCTTGTCAAGCTGGACTCTTAATGAGGGGATAAGAATTTCATATGGTACTACAACCTCCATTCCGTAAGTGAGGGCGAACAACGTTTGCCCTGTTGGGGTACGGATTGAAGTGCGGTAGGCCCATAGAGCTTCAACAAGCTTTGCTGACCAGTCTGAGAATCTGTTAGTCTCACACATTTCTTAACAATTTTAATCAAAGTTTTATTTGTGGCCTCTGCTTGGCCATTGCCTTGCGGATAGTATGAAGATGAATGATGCAATGCAATTTTGTACCTGTTGCAGAGGTCACACAATTCCTGAGAGACAAATTGGGGCCGTTGTCGGTGATGATGGTGCTTGGGATGCCGAATCTGGTGACGATTTTTCATAATAATTTGCAAACGGTTGTTGCCTTGACCACTGCATACGCTTCGGCTTCCGCCCACTTGGTGAAATATTTCGTTGCCGTAAGGATGTATGACTTGGTTTTGCTCTGGGAGTTGGGGTCACCAAGGGGTCCAATAACATCGAAAGGCCACATAGCGAAAGGCCATGGGGAGGATATCGGGTGGAGTGTAGAGGATGGAGAATGAATTTTGTCAGCGTGCAGTTGGCACTTGACACACCGACGGACAAAGATAGAGCAATCCTCCTCTAGAGTTGGCCAATAGAAGCCTTGCCTAAGGATTTTCTTAGCAAGCTTCTGGCTACTCACATGGCCACCACAAACACCCGAATGGACCTCCTCAACAACCTTCAAGCTTCATCTTCATCCAAACATCTGAGTAAAATCCTGAAAAAATCCCCTTCTGTATAAAGGATTTCCAACCAGAGTATACTTATGGGCTAGTCTCCTGATTGCCTTCTTTTCATCAATCGTGGCTTCTTCAGGGTACGACTGATCTTTACATACCGATCTATTTCATAATACTATGGCTTTTCCTCATCTTACAGCTCCTCTTCTAGCTCTACTAGCATAACCTCAGTTTTATTTTGCCTTTCCGACTTCTTCAACATCTCATCCTTGACCGAGAGAAAGACAGGGTTCTAAACAGCGGGTGTATTGCGTCGTGCAATTTGAATGCTGTCAAAATTCCCGGGATAGCACATATTGAGAGTTGAAGCGATGGTAGCAAGAGCGTCAGCTAGAAGATTTTGATGACGAGGGACATGGACGAAAATCAGTGTGGAGAATAGCTTAGCATAGGTTGAGGCAAGTTCTTGGTATGGCTTGAGCTTTGGATCATGAGTGATATATTTGTGAGCACTTGGCGCAATACTAGCTGACTATCACCTACAATTCGCAGATGGGTGACACCATAGAAATGAGCGAGTTCCAAGCCGGCCAACAAAGCCTCATATTCAGCAATGTTATTGGTGGCAGGAAACTCCAATTTGCACGCTTGTGGAATGGTGACACCCTCAGGCGATAGCAGAGCAATCCCGATACCATTTCCTGAGAGTTCAGAGCTCCATCAAAATATAACGTTCACATAGGATCAGATTGGCTGAGGGACATTAATTCTTCATCTGGAAACTCCGAACGGTTTGGATCGAATTGTGGAATAGGGTGATGGGCGAGATGCCCTGCTATGGCGTAGCCTTGATAGATTTTTGCTGGATGTAGGTGATTTCAAACTGGGAGATAAAGCTTGCCAACGTGCTAGTCTATCAGTTAGAACAGATTTTTCAAGAAGGAACTTGATAGGATTCATTCGGGCGATGAGTGTGAACTTCATGAGCAAGAAAGTAGTGCTTCAATTTCTGCACTACCCATACGAGCGCGGCACAGGTTTTCTCCATTGCCGTGTACCGTTGCTCGCAGAGGTTGAGAAGTTTAGACATGTAGTATGCTGCCTTTCTTGCCTTCTTCATCTTCTTGCGCAAGGACAGCTCCTACTGAGTCTTCCAGGACAAATACATAAGAATGAGAGTTTTGTCTGGAGTCGGCGGCCTAAGGACAGGGGGACTAGCCAAGTAATCCTTGAGTTCATCAAATGCCGCCTGACACTTCTCATCCCAACGAAATTCAACTCCCGGCTTGGTGAGGTCGTAGAAGGGTCTACCCCTCTGCGAATGTTGGGAGATGAACCGGCGAATAAATTGCAGCCTCCCGATAAGACCTCGGACTTCCTTTAATTTTTGGGAGGGGGCATTTCTCTTATTGCCTTCGCCTTGTTGGGATCGATTTCTATACCCCTCTTACTCACGATGAAACCTAGAAGCTTACCCGATGAAACACCGAATACGCTTCCTGGGGTTCATTTTCAAACAGTACTCTCTTGATCTTTGCAAGACTTGGTTAGAATTCCGGGATGCTCAGCCATAGTCTTTGACTTTACCACCAGGTCGTCCATACACCTCAACAAAAATGTGGATCATGTCATGAAAGATAGCCATCATAGCTCTTTGATAAGTAGCTCCAGCATTCTTGAGTCCAAATGGCATGACCACATAACAGTAAGTTCCCAACGGTGTAGTGAACGAGGCCTTTTCTTGGTCTTCTTCAGCCAACTTGATCTGGTTGTACCCTGAGAAGCCATCCATAAAGGAGAGGGTTTCATACCGAGCCGTATTATCTACGAGCACGTCTAGGTGAGGTAAAGGGAAATCATCATTAGGACAAGCGCGGTTGAGGTCCCGAAAATCAATGCAAATTCTTACTTTTCCATCTTTCTTCATAACAGGGATAATGTTTGCCACCCAATTTGGATAAAGTACGACTCAACGAATCTGGCTCTGTGGAGTCTGTCGACATCATCTTTCATTTTCAAAGCCATCTGAGGGTGGAAACGCCTCAACCGCTGCTTAATGGCGATGGACCCCGGCTTGAGGGTGAGATGGTGTTCAACTAGCGAGGTGTCCAGGCCTGCATATCCTCGTAACTCCAAGTAAACGTGTCCTTATACTCCTGAGAACCTTAATAATCGCCTCCTCTTCAGCTGGTGACAAATTGCTACTTATAAGGACGGTCCAGGATCTTTTTCGGTTTCTAGGTTGATTTCCTTGGTGGTTTCCTCTACTGCAGCTGACGGTTCGTCAAATATTTTTATTCCGCTTGCAAACGCGTCAACCTTGTCCTCAAACTCTTCATCACCTTACTCAATCGGGTCGTCATCGTCCATGATTCATAGACTCCGAACCCGTCATCGATTAAACACACTGACTGCTCGTGTTCCATTTCCGGCAATTGCAAAGGTTTTTCTATAAATTTTGGAAGTCAGCATGCCTTGCATCTGCGGGCTAGATCTGCTAGGAATCGATGGGAACTCTCCTACCCTTGGACTTCTTTTCCGGATACTGCCCCTAGCTTGTTACTACTCTTGCCTAGACTTGATTTGAAATTACTGGAATCTACAACAGAAGGGGAGGATTCAGAAAAGGCAGTAAAAGATTCCCGCGAGGGGGGAGGGGAATTTGAAGCAGTAGAGGGCTCCTGCGAGGGGAAGACATAGAAGATTTTACAGCAGGAGAAATAGTAAGAGCAGAATCCCGCGCGGGGGAATTATCGAGAGCAGTAAAAGGATTCCCGGCACGGGGGAAAATAGAGAAGGATTTACAGGAGAGGAAAGCGGTAACGTCAGAGTCCTGTTGTGGGGGATTTATGGAAAGCAGTAAAGGAATGATGATCCTCGAGGGGGAAGATGGAGGAGAATTTACAGTGGCGGAAGCAATAAAGTTAGAATCCCATGCGGGGGCATGCAGAGAAATATTTACAATGGAAGAACTTCCCTGTGTGGGGGAAGGAGAATTATTGAAAGCAGAAAACTCCCCCGCGTGGAGGGGGGAGAACTATCGAAAGCAGAAAAACCCCCTGCGTAAAGGGGGGTGAATTATTGAAAGCAGTAAAGATCCCCTGTGGGGAGGTAAATGAAAAGTCGGTTAGAGGACGGGGAGGAGTGGCCCGTCGGCTGGGGCGCACTCGGGAGTGAGGAAGGAAGTTTCCTCGAAGGAGATGGCAGGTTCGGCCATGGAGAAGCTGGCGTCCTAAGGTCCTTCCAGTGTCTGGTGCACACACGGGGAGGGGGCGAGGTGAGACCACCAGACGGGAGAGCTGGGAGACAAGCGTAAGCTCAATGGAAGAGGAATCAGAGCAAGGGAGTGCAAGTGCCTACTCGGGGGGATGCCGGGAGATTGCTAAGTAGGGCGTCGGTGCCCGGGAAATGCTCAGGGAAAGGAAAGAAGGCCACGTGGTGACCCGGAAGACGGAGGGTGCAATGCTTGGGGAAAGGAAGAAGAAGGCGGGCGCATTGCCTGAGCAACGGGGAAGTTGAGCGCAATGTTTGGAGAAGGAAAGGAAGCTGGTGCGTTGATTGAAGAGAGAACTAGGGCGGGCGTAGTGCCGTAGAAGGGAGGAGAGCATGCACATTGTTGGAAGAAGGTGAGGGAACAGGCGAGTTGCCTAGAGGAATGGGGAGGTTGGGCGGTACGCCCAAGGGAGAAAGAGGTGTAGGCGTGCTGCTTGGGGACGAATAAAAGATGAGTGCATTGCCCGGAGGGGGAGTGAGTGCGTTGCTCGGTGAAGAAACAGGGGAAGTTAAACTGTCAGCTGGTGAGGAGGAGGGAGCAAGCACGTGGCCTGAGGAAAAAAAAGACACGGGAGTGTTGCCGGGAAGGATGAGGGGACGGGCGCGTTGCCCAGAAATGGAGCAGGAACAGGCGCGTTGCCCGGAACAGAAATAAAAGCGGGCGTGATGCCCGGAACAGCAGCTAAAGCGGGCGCATTGCCCGGAAAGGGAACTGAAACGGGCGAGATGCCCAAAAAAGAGGCTGGAACGGGCGTGTTGCCCGGGGAAGAGATTTCAACGGGCGCGGTGCCGAAGGTGATGTTAAAATGAGGGTGGTGCCGGAAGGGACATGGCCTGCACTGAGCTCTATTGTTGGGGCGGCTTTCTTGATCTGTGAGCTTTGTTCTGCCTCGGCCTCTTGCTGCTCTATTTCTGTGGGTGCAAAGAGTTGGCCCAGGGATGCCAAGACATCAGTCATGTCAAACCAGTGGCTCCATTCTAGCTCTGCCTTGCCCCTCTTGATGTACTTAGACGGGCTACGCCTGTATGCAGCTTGGTACGTGGCCGAAGGTGGATGACGAGCAGGTTCAGCCGTGACAGCGGATGTCTGTTCATTTCCTGGCTGCAGTGTCCCTCTCCTGAAATTTTCACGCAAGGACCATGTGGGAGCTGTGTTTGGCTATGCTTTGTTCTGCTTGGTCTGTAACCTAGCCCTGCTCTGGGTCTTACTTTGCAGTCCTTGATGGCTTCGGTGATTCCCTGCAACTGCGCCCCTAGCCCTTTGCCTGACTGGTACCCCATCTGCTCATATATGCCATCCCCTCTCGGTGATGATCTTGCTTTCATGACAGCAACATTGACAGATGACTTGCTCGGGCCTAGATAGATACTGGGCACCTCCAGCACTGACATCAAGGGCTGGTTGGTCGGCCAGATGGAAGGGACCAAATTATCGGTCATGTCGTCCACTTCCATAATGGCCGGCTTACTGGCCACCTTGACAACTCGCCCCTTGTAGAGGAATTTAAGGCACTGGGGACAGTGGATATGACGGCGCCCAAGGCTTGAATGAACGGCTCCCCAGGATCATGCGGAAACTCGAGTCATGTGTAGAATGTGGAAATCCATTTCAATGATGGATGACCCAGTCTAATTTTCAAGGTGACGACCCCCTTTGGTGGCCTACTTGTGTTATCGTAGCCGTAACAGTGATGGCAGAGGGTTGGATCGACTGTACTGCTACCCCACAGAATTCCAATGTGTCGGATGACACAACATTTATCGATGCTCCGGAGTCGACCAAGCATCGAGATACACGGATCCCATTAATATCTACTGTCAACCACAAGGCATACCGCTGGAACTCGGCTGGTGCTAGCTCGTCTTCGTGAAATTAATAGCTGGATGCGAGCTTCTTGGAGTCAAGACAGCGTCGATTTGATTCACTGGGAGGAGTCACTCATTGACCATCACTTTCTGCGATATTGCATGAGGGCCTCCTGATGTACCACCGACTTTTTGATCAATTCCAAAATGGATATCATGGCCGGTGTTCTATCCAGATGTTTAACAAATCATATGGGTGCCTGGGGTAGCCTCCTCAGTTGGCGCATCTTCCTCCTGAGGTGCAGGTGTTTGCTCTTGCTGCTAGGGGAAAACTCTGTTAAACATGCGCCCACTCCGGAGCAACATGGTTGCCTCTGGGCTTTCTCCTGATGATGTTGATGCCACGGCCGGCAAACGGAAGACGGTGAGGGTGTAGAAGGTTATGGGGCGAATATCTGGTGCGGCAATTGGATGTTTGTCGCACTCGGGGGCGGGGTGGTGGTACGGAGAAAGGGGGCTCGGTGATTGGGGTGATAAAGGGTGCAGTTGACGTGCGGAGGAAGGGTGGATTGGATGGCTGCGGCGGTGGGGCAGTGGTTACAGGGCATGGGTGGTTTGGCTGTGATGTGGCAGGGTTTTGGCGAATGAATGGCGGGTTGGTGGGCGGATTAGATGTGTAAAGCGGTGGGTAGGGATGCAGAGGAAGGGAGGTAGTGAGTTGTCAGGGGTAGGCGTGCGAATGAAGGGTGGCAAGATGAAGGATGACTGGGAGGGGGAGGCGGATGTAGAGGCTGCTTCCGTCGGCCGACCGGATGTTCCATAGCGGGTAGCGCCGTGAAGGCATTGACTTGTTGGTTCGGAGCCTGATGCTCCGGGAGTGGGTTCTGAATAATGCCCATGTGGGCTACTGCTGGGGTGCCTGGAGTTGTTGTTGCTGTTGCGGCTGCTGCTGTTGCTGTTGTTGCTGCTGTTGCCCAAGTGGCCTCCTTGACTTCATCTCAAGGATGTACTTCCTCATCTCTGCCCAGTCTATACCCCCATTGTCGTTCAGATTATGGATGTAATCTTTAAATGAAAGCATGCCTCCAGAGTGTGGCCCAGTCCCCGGTGAAATTCACAGTACAGGGAGGTGTCAACGTTGGGAGGCCATTGCAGCCTTTCCCTCGGCAAGGTGAATGCACTGGCGGCCATGAGGGCGCTGAAGATATCCGGGAGGGTCTCCGGTAACCGCCTTCAAATCGCGTCTAGACAGCGCGCCGCATTTCTTGTCGAATCGATCTTTGATGAAATCGATGCTTGATTTGACAGGAAATATTAAAAACGCGTCTTGCCGCTCAGGCGCGGTTTCAGAAAATACTCGGGTTTCGAGGCCTGGCGCGTCTGACAAGCCTTTGACTTTAAATCGCGGCGTGTCCAGAGGACGCGAATTACAACCGCCTATCTGCCAGATGTACGAATGTGATCCGCGTTGGGCATGAGAGCCGCACATCAATATCTGAAACGGCGTCCACTATAATGGACGCGAATCTTTTAATTCCCCAGACCTTTAAAGAAATCCCTAAAAATCCTAAAAAAAATCCAGAAAAATATGAATATCACTCATGAGCTTAATTGGAGAGAGCCACTTTGAGGCGTCATGATGTAACATGAATTTGCACGATATGTGGCTGAAAAGGCGTGTCTACACTAGGCACTTGAGGGCTTGTTCGTGAGAGAGGTTGTTACCGTTACCTGGACCCCCGGTCCCCGCGTGCCTGTTTGAGAGAGTTCTCCGGGTGGTGGGGGAGCTCGAGTCACGCACTCTGGTAGTAGAGGGAAAAACGGTGGAGACAGCGACATAGAGTCATTTGTAGAGCTCTCTTTGTTGAGTCTGGGACGCCGAGGTGGTTTGGTGCTCTTCCGGCGAGATTAGCTAGTCCTTTTCTCACTACCTCACTCTATGTGGCTCCGATATCATTTAGGGGCCAGGCGTGGGACCGTAGTCCGGCCAGACTACGGCAGTCGTGGTTACTTTAGTTCCGCGTCTCACTCTGATGGGAGGTGCTAGACATAGATGGCAGTCGAGGGTAAGGCGCGTGGTGCACCTGACGGTTGACTAGTGTAGTTGTTCTGTGGCTATTGTCTCTGTCCAGGCGTTTGTTACTGTCTGTATTTGCAGCCTTGGGTTTTCCCAGTGCCGTGGTTACACGGATTCTGGTCCGACGTTAGCTTAGACCGATGACCGTGTAGTTACTTTACGCTTTCGCATTTACTCTGTTAGTAGAATAGATTTACTCGCTTTATTTAATTATGCATTATAGATCTATTCTTCTGTTAGAACCAGTGAGAGATTGGTAGTCTCTACTGGGCTTCTTCGTGAAGCTCATTCCCTTCTTTACAGGTGAGACTTCACAGCAACACCCTCCGCGGCAGACTGAGGAGACGGGGCCGTAGTAGACGGTGTCTTCCGTGAGTAGTGTTCTCCAGTACTTGTTTACTTCACCCTCAGGGTATGCCCCTAAGGGACCTATTATCCCCTTTACTTCTGTACTTATACTTTGCTTACTTTAGGACTGTACTAGACTCGTACTTGTGTTGGACGCTCTTTTCTTCACTTGTTGGTACTTTTAGTGCTTGTTGTTGTTACTTACTCCTGTTACATATCTTGTTAGACTGATCCATTAGCCCTTCCGGGTCTTCGGGTCCGTGGGCGGCGGTGCCGATGGTCGGATCCTTGGTGGGAGCCAGGGGTCCGGGCGTCGGGGCCGTTACATGTTATATCGCATCAATTGCTTAACATTATTTCAATTACTCTATTATTGTTTTGATTGATGAACATTCACATCGATTGGTGTTATATCTTCCGATTAGTGAACTATACATAAGTTATGTTTCGATTACCAACCAAATGTTCACTTATCATATCGAATGGGTGTAATATTCTCTCGATTGGTGAACAAAGGTTAAGTTACTTCTGATACTGTTATATCTTCACTTCGACTCTTGTTCAGTCGAAATGCTTTAACGATTGCTTTGATTTTTCTAAGTGTTTTGAGAGTCAAATTTTCATTTCCCTCCTTTTTCTCTTAAACTCAAAAGTATTATTATTTTTAAGGGAATGTAGCTTGTCTTGTGAGTTCAGAACCTCTGTTGTATCATCTCTAAACTAACAAAATGATTAGCGTTCTTTTTAAGTAAGTTTTCTTGTAGATAGCTTTTGAGGGTGAAAAGTAAAACAAATCTACTTTTAGATGCGTGTCAAATCTTATACAATAAGGATACATTTTTTTCTAGGATAGAAAGTTGTCAATTGCATTACTTGTTATTCCTTCTATCCAGCATACTATCTGCTACCTTCTAACCTCAAGAAAAAGGATGTGTTTTGCATGGTTTTGATGCATGCATGTATCCAACACGTGTTGCTACAGAAGCACGTATCCTAAACGACAACCGAGATGATCGTTAGATAGAAGCATGCAGGCTATCCTAGAATAAGAAACAAGATGATCGTTAGAAAGAGGACTTGAAGACATTACTTTCAAGCCCTTCTCTCAAGACCAAAGTTCACATTTCTAACGGCTAGATTTAAACGGATAGCTGAAGACATTGAAGACTCTATAAAGAAATCAATCCCTTGAAGAAGAATAGTAGATGAATAGGACATAGACAGAGATATACACGAATGATAAAGAGATTACATGTGAAGAAAGAAAGCAAGTTCATATGTTCAAGCCTTCGACTATTCTTCAGTCGTGTGGACACTCTTTAGATTATTCTTCCAGACCACCAAAGTTAGAAAGAGAATAATACCTTCCATTGTTATTATCCTAGCTCTCTTCTGTCTGTGCTTGCTATTCTCTGAGCAACACCTATTGTGCAACCATTAGTGTGTTGTAACCCACATGGGTTTGTTCCCTGTTGTTCTCCTTGGAAGAAGGGATGGCCTACTTGTTGTAGGAGGTTGTATGCCCCTTTGGTAAAGGGAAGACTTGCTTATGGGCAAGTGGTGTATGCCCCTCTTTGAAGGGAAGACCAATGTTGCTTGGTGGTTAGTGAAAAATACAAGAGTTGTTTGGGGGCGGACGTAGGACTCCTGTTGGGAAGGAGATCCGAACCAGGATAAATCATTGTCATTGTGTATGATTGCTTCCGCTACTCTTATTTTTATTTCACACATCGCCTAACTGCTAACAACGCCTTGAGTATTTTCAGATCAAATTATTATTTGCAGATCATTTCAAAGATAGTCTTATTCACCCCTTAGGACATCTCAGCTCTATTTTGATCCAACATGTTATACACAAACCTTGTCTCTCTAAGAAACGTCTATATTCAAATGGCCAACTTTTGAACGGCTAGAAGAAGAAGACTATAAATAGGAGCGAAGTTTGCAAAAAGTATAAGAGATAGATAGAGATAACAAATACTACAGATACAGAAAGGTCCCATTATGGCAAAAATCTTTTGCACTTCAACTCTCATTTGTATGAAGTTCTTCTCAAATCCTTGTGAACTAAAGTGTCATATGTGATTCCTTAGAAAGTCCACGTATGTCAGTGAGAGAGTTTAGCTCAAATATACTTTCTCTCCTCTCTCTCTCTCTCTCTCTCTCTCTCTCTCCTCTCTCTCTATGTGCTCATTCCTTATAGCACTCCTATGTAAAATCATCTTTGCTTGTAATCTTCACCGAGAGTTGTATCCTGTGCTTGTATGCCCCTCAGGCCTTAGTGAAGGAAAGGCTTACTTGGGAAAATGGGTTAGTACCCCTTTAAGAAAAGAGAATACTTGCTTCGGTAAGTGTTGGTTGTATACCCTTAGTGAAAGAAGAACCAAGTGGGACTTGGTGTTTGTAACTGGTTTAAGTTAGTGAAAATCTCAAGTAGTTTCTTGAGGACTAGACATAAGATTGATGTTAGAGACCAAGAAAATTTTTGGGAGAATTAATAATTGCTCCTGACAGAAGACTGACATTATTTTTTAGTCCTGCCAGATTTTCCAACACGGCATGGTCCCTACTTTTTGTGGGACTTATTTTTAGGTCCCTCCCTACATAACTATGCAAGTTATGTAGTTATGTAATATTAAGATATTTAAGTATGTAATTGTACTTCACTAACTACATACTTACATACTTATATAACTTAAATGCGACAACTGTCAGTACAAGAACGCGACAGTGTGGACGGCGCAATCAGAGTAGCGGAGGCGACGGGGAAGGTGTCGCAACCAAGAAGGTGACATCCAACTTGTCGTGACCACAGACAGAGAGCTAGTAGCAATGGCCGAGCCCTCAAGGTCTTCCCCAAAAACACACATACATCACAAATCAAAGATGGGGAGCACGCAAAGCACTAGAAGCATAAAAGGAGCTCAAACCACCATCATTCACACCCATGCATGGCAAGAAAGGTCAGATACACTCATGCAAAGTTCACTGCATGTTCATGGTCACACATACCCCACCTTAATCATGGAACAAAGAAGTATGGAATGGATCCTACAAGGCTCTAGAAGGTGGGGGAAAAGCCCTAGGCATGCTAGAACTAGGGGGAAAGATCAAAGTCCCTACCTCAAACTAAAGAACCACCAGTTGGAGGTCTTCTCATCTAACGTAGCGCGTTTTTTGGATCTTCACGGATCGTGGATTAGTGGTAGTTCGGATCTGTGTTTATTGGTTTTGGTTTGGTGCTCATGACCAATATGGGGTCATTGGGCCTTGGTTGTGGTTTCCACTCGTTGTGTGGAGCTTAGTGGGCCGGCAGGTTAGGCCCGTAGTGCCCGTTGGTTCACTGAGTGTGAACGCGACGGTGGTGAAGGCCGCGTTCTGGACGCGTCAGTAGTGGGGGCCGCGTTAAGGTTGTCACTGTTTGGTGTCGACGTCTACATGCGTGCCGTGTGTCGCGCACTGAGCGGGGCTGCTGACGTCAGGAATGGGAAGGCGTCGCCTAAAGCTGTCGCGATCATGTCGCGACGGTGAGGTGTGTCGCGATAGTAACCGCTGTGTGGTTTTTAAAAAGGTTTGGCCGAACAGAGTTTTCCCAAGCTCTGCTCGACCAGGGAAGGAGTTGTTACGGCTGCTCGGGGTGATTTGGCGTTTCGGTGGTGTTCTCGTCGCGCTTTCGACGCGAGGACGTTGCGAGGAGTGGGGGAAACGCCGTACCATGCATGGATTCCGTGTTCTTCGTGGAGGTAGGGAGTTCTACCTTGATTTGCTATGTAGATTGCATGATAGTGTGTTTATCGCTTTAAAAACAGTAGATATCATGCCTAGGAGGTGAAATGAGCATGAAAACCGGGTTGAAACAGGATTTAGGGTGGTTTGCATGGAAGATCCGAGATGGTTCCCGGATTAGGATTTGCGCCTGAGAAGGCGACGGATCCTGCTGTCGCGACCATGTCATGGTAGCCGCACTGCCGCGACAAGGTTTCTTATCGCGCCATATCGTAGCGTCGCGATCAGATGGCGGTCATGGAGGCTGTCGCAATCGCAGCCGAGGGTTCTGCTTGGCTTGTTTTTGGTACTTTGGTTATTCGATTATCGTCGTTTATTGTGCATGGTTTTGGTAAGAGGTGCATTGGCACCCTAACGCTCTGTGAGCGTGTTGCCCACGTGGTTAGTGACAGTTTACGAAGTTGGTGTGGTGTTTTCACGATTTGAGTGTCATGCATGAGTATGCATGGCTAGTGGTTTGACGTGATGATTGTTATATTGTAACTTCTGTAGTTGGTGTGAGGTGACGGGGCAATGAAGGTCGGTATGACCTAGCCCTCGTTTATGGTTGTCTTTTAAAGAATATTATAATGATATACGTGTTAAGTAATGTGTATTACCATAGAGGTCAGCGTGACCAATGACAGTCAAGGTTGTGTTATACTGTTGTGGTATACGTGTGTATTAGTGTGAGATGGTTTGGAGGTCACATGGTGACCGATGATAGGCCAGATTATGAATGGTTACTGTGGGTTGTAATAAAGAATATGTAAGTAAATATATATATCGTGGTTTGTGCTAGCCGAGTGTGGTGGTCCGGCGCTATTCCAGAATGCCTCTTCAGTTGGGAGCCCGAGGTTTTGTGTGAGCCAGGCACGTGAGTGTGCTCGGGGCTTGTCCCGGTGCAGTGGTACCGTCGAGGTCTTGTCGTCTTCCTGGACACCCTCACTCTCGGGGAGAGTTGTCGTCCGGCTGAGGGAAAGACGGCAGTGGGACAGTGACTTGTAAAATTTTGTGTTTAGTCACTTGTAGCGCGCTCGTAGCTGGAGGTTACGGACACCAGTAGACGTACTTGTCTCCAGCTAGTCCTGTTTTCCAGTGCCTCACTTTAAGGAGCTCAGGCCAGAGTCTCTAAAGGAGTCAGGCATGGGCCTGCAGGGTGTGTGGCCTGTAGGTTGTGGTGGTTTGGTTGGTCTCCACAGTTCTTTGGCTTTACTTATGTTGTGGAGCTGCAGTTGGACCTTTCGTCCGTGACTGCGAGACTGAGAGGTTGTTCTTGTGTGTGTTGTCCGGGTTGGATACTGGCGTCATGAACCAGTAGTCTGTCCCGTGTGGTGGCGTCGTGTGCTTTCCGGCTCGTGCTTTGCTATTGGTTGTAGTGTGTGTTAGTTATGGTATTACGCGTTAAGGTGTGCCATGGTGTTGGCACAGTTGTTATTGTGGTTAGTGAGCGGAGACTCACTAGTTGTGGTTTGACTGGTTGTGGTGTGCCCCAGTGGTGGCACAGTTGTGTTTGTGTTTCAGTGGTGGTACCTCGTGGTAGTAGGTACCTGTACTCTTTGGAGTACTGGTTTCTCATAGTACGCTGAGTACTAACCTTTTCGGGGGTGAAGTGGAGGTCATGTGGTGAGACCTTCCACTAATTGTGGTTTAGCCTTCCTCAGGTAAGTTTCTGAATATGATTTAGTGTGCGATGGATTGGCATCGTGGTAGTCAGTCCTGTTTCTTAAGTGTGACATTCGATACATCATGATTTAAGGGTATAAAGGATTAGCTCTTAGTTAGCAGTCATGTTACCCATGTGGGTAGAAGCTTGCCAGTGAAGCTAGTAGCTTAGGCAATGCTTTGCCTGTGTGGTTTACAGTTTAGGCGACTAGTTATTGAGGTGGTATGCCTGTGAGGCTTGTGGCCTAGGCTTTCCAGTTATTGGGCAGATTAGTAGCGTGGTGCTAGTTCTGCCGTTGTCTCATCTTATTTCTGGAATTAGTGTGAATTGATATAATTACGTTTTACTGTGAGCATGAAATGGTTTGGCTTTCGGTGTTGCCAGTGAAACCCGTTGGGGTTGAGGTTCTTCTGCGTTGTGTGTGCTTTTTAGGTGGTTCCCTATTGAGCCAGTGACTTGTTGAGGCTCACTCCCTTACAGTCCTTTTTAGGGTTTACCGTTGGTGTAGCTTGAGGAGGTGTTGTGCCAGACTTGTACCACCAGCAGTAGTGCTAGTAGAGTTGTGTGAGCTTGTGCTCCCTCGGGGTATGCCCCAGGTAGTTGTACTCTTCTTAATTTGGGCATGTAATAATGTAATGGGACAGTTGTAAATTGTATATGCAGGTATGAGCACATATCTTTTCTTGTGTCTCTTACTGTTGTGGTTTGTCTTTTATATTCTTCCTGGACACGTGTACGAGCTATCCCTTGCGAGACTTCGGTCCGTTCGCGGGAGACGGATCTGGATATGGACCCTTATTGGGTATAGATATCCAGGGACGTCACATCTCGTGTGAGTGGCCACCTCCTCCTCGCTCCAAGCTCCACGTTGAGGCCACCTACAGGTGAGGAAGATCCACCACCATGTCAAAACTCCACCAAGTTTGAGAAGAAAGGCCCCCAAGAGTGAGCTCGGACAGAAGAGAGGAAGAGGAGAGGAAAGGAAGAAGAAAGGAGAAATGGGTAGAGAGATCTACTACCCTAGCATTTATAGGCATTATATCTCAGAACGCGATAGCCTCACGGTTGCGTTCAGTAACGAACACAACGACCATCTTGTCGTGACCCCTAAACCTCGGTCATACCTGATAGTTTGCTCCGCCATGCGTCGCCCAGCATGCGAGCTACTCTGAATGTGACAACTAGCATGTCGCTTTCACACCGCATGCATCTCAACGCATGGTGCAACTGTCTCAACAACAAGATGACAACACACTGCCCAGCGGTCAAGACGCCGCATTCACTTGTGAACATGATGATGACGGCCCGATACGTCGCGATACTCATGAGAGTCTCGCTGCTTAAGGAGTCGGGATGTTACAATCTAACCAACAAAAATAAAATTTCATCCTCGGAATTAGGGGGAAAACTCGATCGTGGAAAATAAGGTAAGACATACCAGTCACTCGAACAAGTATGGAAATTGCTCAGGCATCTCGTCCTCACACTCCCAAGTGGCCTCTCCACCGATGCAGTTCTCCCAAATGGCCTTGACGAGTGGAATCTACCTCTTATGCAACTACTGCATCCTGTGGTCAACAACTCTAACTGAGTACTCTGGCATTGACAAGTCTGGTGCAATCTCCAACTGCATGTAGTCTAGCACGTGAGATGGATCGGCATGTATTCCTCAGTTGCGAAATGTGGAACATGTCGTGCACACCTGACAACTCTGGCGGAAGAGCTAACTTGTATGCAACCTCGCCAACCCTCTCTGGAATGGGAAAGGGCCAACGAACCTTGGGCTGAGTTTGCTCCTCTTCCCAAACCTCAAGACTCCCATGGTTGGCGAGATCCGTAAGAATACAAAGTCACCTGCCTCAAACTATAGCGGCCTCCTGCGAACATCTTTGTAGCTCTTCTGCCTACTTTGTGTTGTCTGCAACCTCTGCCTGATCAGTCTAACAATATTTGTGCATTGCTGTACTAGCTCTGGCCCTAAAAGCTGCCTCTCTCTGACCTCGTGCCAATGTAAAGGTGTTATGCATGGTATGCCATACAATGCCTCATACGGTGGCATCCCGATGCTGGAGTGATAGATGTTGTTGTAAGCAAACTCCACCATGGGAAGGTGTGTCTCCCACGTGCCACCCAATCTAGGTAGCACACCCTTAACATGTCCTCCAGTGTCTGTATGGTCCGCTCCGACTGACCGTCTGTCTGAGGATGATAAGAAAAACTCATCCTCAACTCGGTGCCAAGTACTCTATGAAAATTGTGCCAGAAACCTGATGTGAACCTCGGATCCCTATCTGAAACAACATAAATTGGAACTCCGTGCAGTGGTACTATCCTGTTTAAAAACAATCTAGCAAGTCTGTCCACTGACCAAGATGATCTAACTGGAAAGAAACGAGCTGTCTTTGTCAGACGATCCACAATCATCCAAATATTGTCATGTCGTTGCGAGGTAGGAGGTAGGCCAGCTACAAGTCCATGGTGATGTCATCCCACTTCCACTAGGGAATAGGCAAAGGTTGGAGCTCACTACTAGGACGCTGATGCTCAACCTTCACCTGTTGACAGATAAGGCAACAAGCAACGAACTCTGCTATGTCCATCTTCATCCAAGGCCACTAAAAGCCTCCTCAAGCAATGGTACATCTTAGTAGAATTAGGATGAACGACATACCTCGACTAATGTGCCCATGTCAACAACTCCTGATGAGCATCTCTTAGGATGTACAATCTATCCTTGAATCTGACCTCGTCATCCTCACTATCGCCATCTTTGGTATCTGTAAGATATCTGCCAATGGGTCTATACGTTGAGCCTTTATCACCTGGCATTACACCGCTGGACAACTGACAGCTGGCTATCACTGCACGGTCCCTATGCCTCGAAGGACAGAAAACTCCCTGAGCCATGTCCTCCAAAGCCTCCACTATCTAACCAATAAAGAACTCAAGTGGGCTCATCTGCTCAATGCGTCTGCCACGATGTTAGCCTTTCTCGGGTGATAGGAAAGGTAAAGTCGTAGTCCTTCAGGTACTCAAGCCACTTGCATTGCCTCAGGTTCAGATCCCTCTGAGTGAACACATACTTCAAGCTCCTGTAATCTATGAAGACCTCTTCGTACAAGTAGTGCATCCATATCCTCAAGCAAACATGATCGCTGCAAGCTCCAGGTCATGAGTAGGGTAGTTCGTCTCTTGCTTCTTCATTGTCTAGGAGCATCGGCAACTACCTTACCAGGGACGGATGCAGAGAAGAGCCAGTGGGGTCACGTGACCCCACTGGAATTTTTTTTGTTGCCAAATGTCCATGTATGCTGTATTTTTTTAGAGTTTTTTATATGGGGTGACCCCACTGAAATCTCACCCGAGGGTGACCCGATCCAAGACCTAAAACCAAAATTTTTCTTTGCACGTCTTATTGTTAATGAAATATTTTTTAATATTTATTTATATTATTTATAATATATATATTATATAATATATTAAAATATAATTTAAGTGACCCCACTGGACAAAATTTCTGCGTCCGTCCCTGTACCTTACCATGCTGCATCAACATTGCGCCAAGACCAGATTCTGAAGCATCTCTATTCACAATGAAACCTTCGCTGTTAGACAACAAAACTAGTATCGGAGCTGAAGTCAACCTCCTCTTCAGCTTCTAGAAACTCTTCTCACACTCTGCTGACCACACAAATATGATCTCCCTATGGGTCAACCTAGTCAACAGCTTGGCAACTTTGGCAAATTCCTGAATAAACCATCGGTAGTACCCTGCCTGGCCTATAAAACAGTGAATATCTACAACTGTAGTGGGCTGGCCCCAATACGACACTGCCTCCACCTTGGCGGGGTCCACCGCCACACCAACACTCGAGATCATGTGCCCAAGGAAGTGCACCTCCTTTAGCCAAAATCACATTTGCTAAATTTGGCATAAATTTGGTGACTCTGCAACTCCTCCAGCACTATCCTCAAGTGCTCCTCGTGCTCTACCTCTGAAGCTGAGTAGACTAGGATGTCGTCCACAAACACGACCACAAGCCTATCCAGGTACTCTCAAAACACCCTGTGCATCATATCCATGAAAGTTGCTGGTGTATTCATGAGACCAAATGACATCACGACAAGCTTGAAGTGGCTGTAGCATGTACTGAAAGTTGTCTTGTCGATGTCTGACTCCCTGATCCTCAACTGGTGGTACCCGGATCTTAAGTCAATCTTCGAGAAAACTGATGTCGACTGCAACTGACAAACAAGTCATCTATCCTTAGCAAAGGATACTTGTTCTTCATTGTGTACTAGTTCAACTACTTGTAATCAATGCACATATTGAAGCTGCCATCCTTCTTCCTCACAAACAATACTGGCGCACCCTACGGCGAACGACTTGAGCAAATGAAGTCCTTCTTAAACAACTCCTCTAATTGGCGCTTCAATTCTCTAAGCTCTACTGGCGCGCATCCGTATGGTGCCTTAGACAAAGGCATCGTCCCCGAAAACAATCAATGGAGAAATCTACCTCCCGCTCAGGCGGTAGACCTGATAGATCCTCTGAAAACACATCAAGAAAATCATAAACCACTGGAATATCTGAAACAAACAACTCACCCGAATTTGAGAAACAAACAGAAGCAAGATATACAACACAACCATCTCAGATCAGGTTTCGAGCTCTACAGAAAGAAACAAAGGGTCGGCGAATAGATCGGGTACCTCGAAAGGTATCTCAACCGCATGGTCTTCTGTTAACAATCTAGCATGGCAGAGTGAGTCTCCAACCAATCCATGTTGAGAATGACATCAAAGTCATGGATCTGCATAGCAAATAACCTGGCTGGGAAGTGGTGACCCTGGACCTCAACGGTAACACCCTCCAAGTAACCCAAGGAATGCATGTAGTCACCAGACGGAAGCTCGACCACAGTCACACGTAACTTGGTCTCTCAGGTGCAGACTCAACAACAGACCCAAAAAACTCCTTAGAAACAAAACAATGTGAGACATTGGAATCAACCAAAACATGGTAGCTCTACAAACGACTCAACATTGTTGTCCACCCACCATTTTCCCCTCAGCTATAGAGTCTCCAACTCGAGCACACTCGTATCCTGGAGAACTCCCTCAATGGGCTCACGAGGACGGGGGTCCCAGGAAATGGTAACGACCCATACAACGGGATAAGCCCAGCGTTGGGGAAGGTGTTGCGACCAAGAAGGTGATAGCCAACTTATCGCGACCACAGACAGAGAGCTGGCAGCTATGGCCGAGCCCTCAAGGTCTTCCCAAAAACACACATACATCACAAACCGAGGATGGGGGGCATGCAAAGCACTAGAAGCATATAAAAAGAGCTCAACCGCTCTCATTCACATCCATGCATGCAAGGAAGTCTACTACACTCATGTAAAGCTCACATGCATGTTCATGGTTACATACCCCACCTTAATCATGGAACAAGGAAGCATAGAATGGAGACTACAAGGCTCTAGAAGGTGGGGAAAGGCCCTAGGCATGTTAGAACTAGGGGAATGATCAAAGTCCCTACCTAAAATTGAATAACCAACCTGTTTGGGTCTTCTCGCGCGAGTGGCCACCTCCTCCTCGCTCCAAGCTCCATGTCGAGGCCACTTATAGGCGGGAAGATTCACCACCACACGTCAAAGCTCCACCAAGTCAAGAAGAAAGGCCCCCAAGTTGAGCTCGGATAGAAGAGAGGAAGATGAGAGGAGAATAGAAGAAAGGAGAAAGGGGAAGAGAGATCTATTGGCCTAGAATTTATAGGCCTCGGACCTCAGAACGCAATAGCCCCATGGTCGCGTTCACTAATGAAGGCGACGACCATCTCGTCGCGGCCCTAAAACCTCAGTCAGACCTGACAATTGCGCCTGTCATGCGTCGCCCAACATGCATGCTACTCTGAACGCAACAACTGCCACGTCGCATTCACACCTCATGCATCTTGATGCTGACACAACTGTCCCGACACAAGAATACACACTGTCCAACGGTCAAAACTAGATTACGACGGTGAAGGTGTCGCGTTCACCTTGTGAATGCAACGACCATCCCGTCGCCTTCTGAAGGCGATGACTTGATACGTCGTGATACTCACGAGAGTCTTGCTGCTTAAGGAAGCCAAGATGTTACCCCCCCCCCCCCCCCCCCCCCCCCCCTTTTCAAGTGTTTAGCGAGCGTAATTTCGTAGAGGCGGATCTATACCACCAATAGTAGTGTAGTTTTTGCTCTTCTTGTACATCTTGGGATATGCCTCAGGATTATGTACTTTCCTTTTCGACATGTAATATATATTAAGACAATGTAATTATATAAATGTGTGTGAAATCATGTACTTTATCATGCATCGTTATACAATGTGGTTATTTTTATATTCTTACTAAACGCATGTCTGAGATATCCTGTAACGACCCTCCTTATACCGGTATGATTATACCAATCCACAGTGATATAAAGGGCGTCATTACAGTGAGACATTTACCCAACACTACACAATAGGTTGAAACGTACATAAATAAACAAGAGAGTACAACGAAATAAAAGAGGTCTTATTCCATCATCATTCACATAATTCCACAGTCTATATAGTGAAAGTAAAGAAGATCAATTGTCCACATTACACCTGTCCTATGAAATAACATTGTCCATAACATTGTTTACATACTATGAAAAGAAAGTAAATATGCAACTACGTAGCGATCTCCACAAGTATAGCTACTCCTCACGCTCGGAGTCGCTCCTCACTAAATCCTCCTCAAGTACAGGTACACATGTTTCACCTGTATGTCAAGCAAGTATGAGTCTTCTCTCAGCAAGTAATCTAAGGAACATCCTTACACACATCACACACATGCTATTCTTATAATCCATAAGAGAAAATACATGGTACATGCTTCATTTCAATTTAACAAATAACATGAACAACCTACACATGTTTTATACACATAATATAACATGAATCATGGTTTCAAATTCTATTCATATCATTTCACAATTTTACACATTTGATCATGGGAATATGCACATAATAACTAGCAAACTAGCATGATATTTAATCATTTCCACATGCGTTTATAACACTTATTCACATCTTAAGCTTGCTGTTTTAACATAATTGTATCACATTCACATGTTTTCACATCATTTCATGCTATCACATTCACATAACACTATCACTATTCACATTTCACATATTCACATTTTACACTTAATTTGCCATGACATAGTCCGAACCACCATAAAGAAGGACCACATTCACATAACACATACCTGTCACCTAGGCAATATAGTGATGAATCTTGGTAACTGCGCAGAACCGGGAGAAGCCCTCTCCACCATAACCAGTTATACTTGTCCACCTCCAAGATTTCATCCTAATGCCCATAGGATATCACATACACAATGAGCCTTCCCATAGAGACTTTACTACAGTACAGCTCCACAGTCTTCTATGGTAGCAGTGTCAATATCGGCACATATTACACATTATCACTTAATCACATGGGTATATTCACTTATATGCACAATTTAATCCCTTTCACATGCACTTTATATATATTCATATCTCAGGTTACAGAACTATACACTACTGTTCCACAGAGATAAATAATTCATAACAGAGCCCTAACATGCTGCTAAATATTGAAATTCACATGATTTAACTCAAACATGTTTAACATGGCTTAATTAACATCTTAAGATACAAACAGTACTCACGGGTATCAAAATAGTACAAAATTTTTATCACAGCTTCACACAGGTAATATGTCACATGCCTAATTTTTCATATTTTTTTTGGCAAAAGTAAACTAATTTTAATAATTTAAACAGATTTCATGCAAGTTTAGTAAATTATTCACTTAAACAGGTTCACAGCACAACAGTCGTTCCTATTAGTTCTAAAACCTGAAATAGACCCATAAGATCATTGAAAATTTCTGAAACCTACATACAACAACTAATTATCCGAATTAAACACAGCAAATCATGCTTATTTTCCAATAACAGAAATTAAACTAAATAATATCATATTCAGAAAATTAAGAGAACCTCATGATATGACCTACAAACAATACCTGACAAACCCTAATTTTTACAACATGTACATATCATCAGAAGTCCGAAATCACAGCACAGAGATCACATCACAGTTCTGAAAATTCTAAAGAACTTGGTGGCAAGGGCCTTGCCGCCAACATGGGTTAACGGCACACGATGCTGTCGTTAACTCAGGAACTTGGTGGCAACAATGTTGCCGTCAACCTCTTGTCTACAGAAGTGCATACCGAAATCACAAAAAGAAGAGAATTGGGGGTTCCAGGACATGATTAAAAATTGTAAAATTGCTAAGACCTAGGGACATGTATAGGGATGTAAACCCTCGATTACTTGCATGCAAATAAATCTCTAATGGGATTATTTGTCGAAGAAGCCCTCCTCGGCCAAGCCAAGAAGGTGAGATTTCCCCTCGCAGATCCGATCTTCTTGCTGATGTAGATGGTCCTCCGGAGTCGGGGAAGCTTCCTCAATGCCAAGAGCTCCTTCCAGTCGCAATAGATTGTCGGAAGAACCCCACACACACAGATCAAGCCTTGAGAAAGTCTCTTCCTCTCACAAGAAACCCTAGGTTTTCTCATAAGCCAAAGACCTAATTTGAGCGAAAACTACGTGTTTTATAGAGCTAATGAGTCGGGGTACGAGTTACATTAGGTTTCCTATCGTTGGAGGGTATTTTCCTAAACAAGAAACGCAGCCGTTTTCAGATCTGGAATCGCAACATAACCGGAGAAGTAACGGCCACATTGCTATCGTTAACAGAAAGTCAGCGTCCATCGATCTGGACGTCAATATGAAGTCAACGACACACTGGTTGCCATCACCTGCCCTTAACGTCAAGGGATGTTGACGTTAATAGGATTTCGACAGAAACACAGAAATATCCAATAAACATCATACACCATATGAATACATACAATATGTACATCATTATTTAAATACAATATGCACAAAATTAAATAATATAATATGTACATAAATAAACATGTATATACATATGTACATAAGTAATTAAATATTATAATATGCATAAAATCAAATAAGCATAATATGAACAAATTGGGGGCCTTACACCCTCTCCCCCTAAAAGAAAACTTCGTCCTCAAAGTTAGAACGAAATACTAACCAAACAGATGGGGATACTTCTTCTTCATGGCGTTCTCAGCTCCCATGTAGCTTCCTCCCGTGAGAAATTCCTCCATAGCACCTTCACAGATGCAATACTCTTGTTCCTGAGGTGCTGAACCTTCAGGTCTAGGATAGCTACTGGTTGCTCTACATACGACAAGTCTGGCTGAATCTCCACTGGCTCGTGACTAATAACATAAGACGGATCTCTCACGTATCTCCTGAGCATAGACACGTGGAAGACTGGGTGAACACTAGCTAACGCTAGGGGTAAAGCTAGCTCATATGCCACGCTGCCATCTGCCTAAGAATCTCAAACGAGCCAATGAATCTAGTACTCAACTTGCTGTGCCTGCCAAACCTGACAATGCCTCGGGTAGACGAAACCTTAAGAAAAACTTGCTCCCCAACCTCGAACTCTAATCCTTCCTTCTGTTGTCAGCGTAGCTCTTCTGCCTATCTTGTGCCGCAACCAACCTCTGCCTGATAGCTGAATCTTATCGAAAGTCTCATACACCAACTCTGGACCAACTAACTGCATATCACCTGTCTCCCCCCAACATAAAGGAGATCTATAGGATTGCCCATACAAAGCCTCAACGGAGCCAACCAATGCTCACGTGAAAACTGTTGTTGTAGGCAAACTCCACAAGAGGTAGATGACGCTCCCAATCACCCTTCCAATCAAGCACGCATGCTCTCAACATATCCTCGAGTGTCTGGATAGTCCTCTCGGACTGGCCATTTGTCTGGGGATGGAACTCCGAACTAAGCTTCAGTTGAGAACCCAAAGCCTCCTGAAGACCCTACCACAGCCTCGAGTAAACCTCGGGACTCGATCAGAAATAATAGACTTCAGCACACCATGCAACCTCACAATGCTGCCAACATACAACTTAGCCTAACTCTCCACGGACTGATTCTTCTTCATAGGCAAGAAATGCGCCGTCTTGGAGAAACGATCTACAATCACCCAAATCGAGTCATTGCCCTTAACTGATCTGGGCAAACACGTCACAAAATCCATGGTGATTGCTTCCCACTTCCATACAGGTATCTCCATCTTCTACATAAGGCCAGATGGTCGCTGACACTCGGCCTTCACCTGCTGGCACACTAAACACCTGGACACGAACTCTGCCACATCCTTCTTCATACCAGACCACTAGAAGATCTCTTCAAATCTTAGTACATCTTGGTGTTGTCTGGATGAATAGAGAATCTCGACCTATGAGCTTCTGCAAGTACATGCTCACGGACATCAACAACATTAGGAACACAAACTCGGTTTGGAATCTAATGACACCGTCCTCATCTCGAGCAATGCCTGCCTTGCCCACCACTCCTGAAGTCTAGGATCAGCTCTCTGCTGCTCGATCACCTCATCCAGAACTGTAGATCGAATAGATAACTGATCCACGAAGCCTGACACAACCGTGGCTCTAACTCAGTCATCGCACCGCTGCATCCTCAAGCATCTTCCAATCCTGTCTAAGCAAAGACCTCTTCCTACTGAGCGCATCTGCCACGACATTCACCTTCTCTGGATGATACTGAAGCTCGAAGTCATAGTCCTTGAGAAACTCAATCCACCTTCTCTGGCAGTTCAACTCTTTCTGTGAGAAAAGATACCTCAGACTCTTGTGGTCAGTGAACACCTCGAATTTGATACCATAAAGATAGTGCCTCCAGATCTTCAGTGCATGAACTACAGCCGCAAATTTCAAATCATGGGTCGGATAGTTACTCTCATGCTCCTTTAACTGGCGAGAAGCATATTCAACTACCTTACCATGCTGCATCAACACACAACCAAGACCTATTTGAGAAGTATCAGAATAGATGGCAAAACCCTCTACACCACAGGCAAGATCAACACTGGTACAGATGTAGTCTCGTCTTCAGCAACTGGAAACTACTCTCGCAATCCTCAAACCACACAAACTTCACACCATTCCTGGTAGCTTAGTCAAAGGTGCGGTGATAGATGCAAGCCTTCAATGAATCGCCTGTAATAGCCTGCTAAACCAAGAAAACTCCAAATCTCCGATGGGGTCCTTGGAATCTCCAATCTAACACTGCCTGGACCTTCGCCGGATCAACTGCAACTCTATCGCCTGAGATAACATGCCCAAGGAAATGAACCTCGTGCATCCAGAAATCGCACTTGCTGAACTTAGCATACAACTTGTGCTCTCGGAGAACCTCCAGAACAACCCTCAAATGCTCACGGTGTGTAGCCTCATCAGAAGAATAGACTAACACATCGTCAATGAACGCCAGAACAAAGCTATCTAAGTATGGCCTGAACACCCTGTTCATAAAATCCATGAACACTGCAGGGGCGTTGGTCAGACCAAATGGAAGCATAAGAACTCATAGTGTCCATACCGTCCTGAAAGTAGTCTTGGACACATCTTGATGGGAATTGAAGAGCTACAACAAGAGGCTCTTATTTATTTTAGTTGGCCCATTAGATGCCCAATTGATGTAATTTTATTTTCAATTTTTAGGTTTATAGTCTGCTTTGAATAAGATATTTAGGTCATTTAGTTTCTTTTTTGGGTATGGATGCAAATATGTGCATCTATATAACCTTGATGTAGTCCTTTTCGAAAGAAAAGAAAAATGATTAGTATTGTGAATTCAAAACCCCACCATGGCTGAGTGGATTGCCTTCCCTTCCCCTTGGGCTGAGTTGATCGCCCTTCCTCCTCTTGGCGGCTGAGTTGATCGCCGACCATCTCTCTTCCTTTCCCCCCTTCTCTTCTTCCCCACGTCCCGCATCAGTTTTGGTATCAGAGCCCCAAGATCCTCCACCGCCCACGCCAAGCCTCGCGTACGCCAGCCCTACGTCTTCCGTGAAGATCCCACGTTCCTTCTCTCCTTCGCGCGAAGTCCTCCTCTGTCCCTCTGCAACCACGCACACACCGGACGTCCGCGCCCCACCTGCCCAACTCGCGGTCGTCACGACCTTGCGACTTCGCCCACGCGCCTTCGTGCGCGAGGGCCGGTGGTCCGCAGTCGTCGTGTCCCTGCGACCCCACCCTGCTACCCCCTCTCTCTGTGCCAGCGCGACCCCGCCGGCCTTCGCCTCGCCTGCACGCGCCCACGCAGCGTCCAAGCTAGGCCCGCACCCGTCGTACAGGCCGTCCACCCACGCGAGGCCGCCTCTGCGTCCGCCTGCGCGCCCAACCCGCACCCGCGCGGCCTACTTTCCCGCGAAGACCTGCAAAGACCGCCCGCGACCGTTGCGCCCCTACCCCGAGTCGTCGCCCCCGTTGACTGCCGCCCCCTGCCCCCACGCCGGTCCCCATGTCATCACCCACGACCCCGCGCCCAGGGTCGCACACCCCCGCTCTGCACACGCCCTGCGCCTTGCGGACCCCGCCCCCGAGTCCCTGTGCGTGGCGGCTGCCCCCCCCCCCCCCCCCCCCCCCCCCCCCGCGTCCTGCGTCCCCACACCCACAGCCACCACGTGAACAACAGCCTCCCCATAAGGTGGGCCCCTCCAATCGCCAACCGAGCACCCACGAGCCTCCTCATAGCCCGCGCATGTACGGGCTGGCCTTGTGGACTTCTCACGCCAGCACCAGCCACGCCCTCATTGCCCTTCACACCTCAGCTTCGTGTTGCCTCTGCTATGTGTCTCGCCCGCATCATTTCTGTCACACGAAGTCTCGCCGGCCACGCACCGTCATCATCATCATGAGTATCAAATTTGAAATTAAGTTGCCAGAATATTTACAGACCACAGTGACACTTACGAGAAGCTCTTGGGGTAATTCTGTTTCTCATTCTATTGTTGATTCCCTATCTAATTCAGATTGTATTCAATTCTCTGGGGATCAAGTATACATATCATTCTTTCATCACTTCAAATGCACCAAGACGTCGAAATCGTACCGATATTATGATGGTGCTTGGTGTACAATTATACCCAATGGATCAGAAATATCTTTGGGTCGAGTCTAGAT